>JABUQX010060869.1:30000-35000 GCA_015478945.1 Trachelipus rathkii | reverse complement strand
GTCTCGCACTGACAAATATTTCCAGGCGAGAGGAAGTAAATTGAGTCTCGAACAGAACGATGCCGATACATTATTTCAGCCCCCCCTTAATGATGAGGGCAAAGGAATCACAAGTCAAGACGAGAGCCAACAGTTTTATTCTAAGACCTGCGGAGATTGCGGAGAGAGGGGTCATGACCATGAGACCTGTTCTTCATCCCGAGACGGAGATGGCAATCTCAAACAAAAAGATGGCAGAAACTACAATCACGATAAAACGTGGAATTTAAGATGTCAGGACCTCAGTGAAATTAAAAGTGCTGCGACACAGTTCACCACCCATCCCCAGGATAAGGTTACTGCCTCCTGTTGTTTAATTAACGAAGAAGTTGACGACGTACGTAATTTCATCCATGATGGCAAGATCACCGTAGAAGGTAAATCTATACCGGTAATATCACTGTCATGTCGACAAATCTCGAAAGGTGACAACCAAATGCCTATTGCACATGGAAAAGTAAACGGTCAACGCGTCAACGTTTTAAGGGATACTGGATGTAGTGGTTTAATTATTAAACGCAACCTTGTCGATGAAAGACAATTCTTAGGTAACTTTAGGAAAATGAGGATAGTACCGGAAGCACATATTTTTGTTGAGACACCATTTCACACAGGAGAGGTAGAAGCACTCTGCCTGGATGGTGCACTATGTGATTTGAAAATTGGAAACATCGAAGGTACCCTCGGACCCGAAGTCATTGACGCTGAAACAAAGGTAGCGGTGGACTTTAAAGATACTACTAGCAATGATTATGGGAATGAGATAACTAGTGTCAGGATTATCCAGGGAGACGACGATGTTATCTGTAACAATGACGAGTCGGTAAAGCCCGCCTGCGCCTTAAAAGAGGTGAATCGACAAAACGAACCCATCGGAAGTAGTTTACTTAAATCAAGCACTGATGAATCAAATCCAGATGCTTGTAGAAGGAATGACTCCGCCTTACATCCTTTTAAAATGAGGTTATCCACGGAACAAGGGTTGGAGATTAAGAGGAATGAACTATCAGACCTACAAAGGTCCGACGAAACAAACTCAAATGCGTTTAAAAGCAACAACGCCACTTTACACCCATTTAAACTGAAGTTATTTATGGAACAGGGAGTAGAAGTTCAGGAGAAAGAAAAATTAAACATAGGACGCGAAATGGGAAACCCGTCAATGTGGTTAAGACCAATGCCACAGTACAAACGTCGTAGAAAAGACGAGGAGTTCATCTTGCGGTCCGATTGTTGTCCACCCGAGGAAAGACCCACGAATTCCAGAATAATGATGTGTAGTATGAAGCTTATTCTCCAGTTCGAGAATGAAGATGGTAACGTGATAGTTGGCTTCAATGGGTCGTTCAACGACATAGAAGTGCCAAGACGATTGGTTCTATACCCCAATGTCTTCTTAGAAGGGGGGTGTGTCACGTTATGAGAACGCCGAGGTTGAGAATTTGAGCTTCATCACTCACGATCGGCTAAAAAGACTGCATCAAATATCTATCGCCTAAATTATGGAAAGATTTATTATTTTTTATCAATTTATTATTATTAATATTATTATTCAATAATAATATTAATGTTAGAACTCCATACAATAACTTTGATCAGCTATTGCGAATTCTATGCTAAAATTAATTATAAACTTAGCATTAGTTATTTATTTAAAATATTGTAATTTTATTCGGTAATCTGGATACCGTCTAGTTATATATATATATATATATATATATATATATATATATAATGCAAAGTTATGTATGGGGCTTTTTGCCTAATCACTCGTGCTTTAAATATCTATTAAAATATTATAAAGGAGTACTTTTATCTTTTCATCAGAAGCTCTCACTTCGTTCACCTTGTAAATACTTTCTTCACATACGAGTCTGAATATATTCTTTATCTTACTAAACAGTGAGATCATTAATCCCCTAGACAACAGAATTAGATCTATATTTACAAGAACCCGCAAGAAGCAATCGGCCCTTCTTGACAAATTGGTTGGCCTGTCCGAGAATTTCTACTCCTTCTTGACAAATTGGTTGGCCTGTCCGAAAAGTTCTACTTTCTCCTGACTCTTTGCATAAATATTCTCCACGATGGACTTACAAGCCATATTTCAAATAGCCAAGGATCTTGGTCTTAAGAACAAAGAAGCTGTAAGAGATTCAAGCTAAGAAAGACGAGGACGAACGGCAAGCTATCCTTAAGAAAGAAGAAATTCAAGCAAAGAAAGATGAGGATGAACGTAAAGCTATACTCCGTGAAAAGGAATTAGAAGAAGCCGAACGTGTTAGAGCAGAAGCCGAACGTGTTAGGGCAGAAGCCGAGCGCATCAGAAGTCATGAACTGGATCGTATCAGACTTCAAACGCAATTACAACCGCCTTTAGTAAACAACGGTTGCAACGGTCACCTCAACGCTAATGTACCTAATCTAGTACCATTCAACGAGGCTACTGACGAAATGAATGCCTATATTAAAAGATTTGAGTATTATGCTACAGCCTCTAAATGGGATGCCGGCTTGTGGTCATTTTATTTAAGTTCACTCCTTACTGGACGCGCCCTGTCCGTATTTCGTAACCTCCCATCCGAAGATACGACTAACTTTGCTAACCTCAAGCAAGCACTATTAACTGAATATAATACGGAGGAGGATTATCGAATTAAACCTAGGGACGCAAATCCGCAGGAAGATGAAACTCCTCTTCGGGAAAGTGGACTCTCTGACTTAGATTCATTAGCGTCTCGCACTGACGAATATTTCCAGGCGAGAGGAAGTAAATTGAGTCTCGAACAGAACGATGCCGATACATTATTTCAGCCCCCCCTTAATGATGAGGGCAAAGGAATCACAAGTCAAGACGAGAGCCAACAGTTTTATTCTAAGACCTGCGGAGATTGCGGAGAGAGGGGTCATGACCATGAGACCTGTTCTTCATCCCGAGACGGAGATGGCAATCTCAAACAAAAAGATGGCAGAAACTACAATCACGATAAAACGTGGAATTTAAGATGTCAGGACCTCAGTGAAATTAAAAGTGCTGCGACACAGTTCACCACCCATCCCCAGGATAAGGTTACTGCCTCCTGTTGTTTAATTAACGAAGAAGTTGACGACGTACGTAATTTCATCCATGATGGCAAGATCACCGTAGAAGGTAAATCTATACCGGTAATATCACTGTCATGTCGACAAATCTCGAAAGGTGACAACCAAATGCCTATTGCACATGGAAAAGTAAACGGTCAACGCGTCAACGTTTTAAGGGATACTGGATGTAGTGGTTTAATTATTAAACGCAACCTTGTCGATGAAAGACAATTCTTAGGTAACTTTAGGAAAATGAGGATAGTACCGGAAGCACATATTTTTGTTGAGACACCATTTCACACAGGAGAGGTAGAAGCACTCTGCCTGGATGGTGCACTATGTGATTTGAAAATTGGAAACATCGAAGGTACCCTCGGACCCGAAGTCATTGACGCTGAAACAAAGGTAGCGGTGGACTTTAAAGATACTACTAGCAATGATTATGGGAATGAGATAACTAGTGTCAGGATTATCCAGGGAGACGACGATGTTATCTGTAACAATGACGAGTCGGTAAAGCCCGCCTGCGCCTTAAACGAGGTGAATCGACAAAACGAACCCATCGGAAGTAGTTTACTTAAATCAAGCACTAATGAATCAAATCCAGATGCTTGTAGAAGGAATGACTCCGCCTTACATCCTTTTAAAATGAGGTTATCCACGGAACAAGGGTTGGAGATTAAGAGGAATGAACTATCAGACCTACAAAGGTCCGACGAAACAAACTCAAATGCGTTTAAAAGCAACAACGCCACTTTACACCCATTTAAACTGAAGTTATTTATGGAACAGGGAGTAGAAGTTCAGGAGAAAGAAAAATTAAACATAGGACGCGAAATGGGAAACCTGCCAATGTGGTTAAGACCAATGCCACAGTACAAACGTCGTAGAAAAGACGAGGAGTTCATCTTGCGGTCCGATTGTTGTCCACCCGAGGAAAGACCCACGAATTCCAGAATAATGATGTGTAGTATGAAGCTTATTCTCCAGTTCGAGAATGAAGATGGTAACGTGATAGTTGGCTTCAATGGGTCGTTCAACGACATAGAAGTGCCAAGACGATTGGTTCTATACCCCAATGTCTTCTTAGAAGGGGGGTGTGTCACGTTATGAGAACGCCGAGGTCGAGAATTTGAGCTTCATCACTCAAGATCGGCTAAAAAGACTGCATCAAATATCTATCGTCTAAATTATGGAAAGATTTATTATTTTATCAATTTATTAGTATTATTATTATTATTATTATTATTATTCAATAATGATATTAATGTTAGAACTCCATACATTAACTTTGATCAGCTATTGCGAATTCTATGCTAAAATTAATTATAAACTTAGCATTAGTTATTTATTTAAAATATTGTAATTTTATTCGGTAATCTGGATACCGTCTAGTTATATATATATAATGCAAAGTTATGTATGGGGCTTTTTGCCTAATCACTCGTGCTTTAAATATCTATTAAAATATTATAAAGGAGTACTTTTATCTTTTCATCAGAAGCTCACTCGTTCACTTTGTAATACTTTCTTCCAAAATTGAAGTCGTTAGAACTTATAGGAAAAGATTCTTTATCTTACTACAGTGAATATTATTCCCCTAGACCAGGGGTTCCCAACTTTTTTCACCGCGGCAGCCCTTGTGGTGTTAAAAAAATTCGCGCACACCTTACTCTTAAATGGTTTGACTTAACTTAGTTCTAGGTCTCAGGAACAAAAACCACAATGCAAAATTAAATGCTATTTACCTTTAATGTGTAAAATGAAATTCTGTTTTCTGAATTGATTATTAATTTCTTGGCCAGTTTATGGCGAAGGTTTTTGTCAATTTTAACCCTTAAATCACTTGACGTGGCTTGAACAGTTTTACTCCTGTA
>JABUQX010060869.1:0-17500 GCA_015478945.1 Trachelipus rathkii | reverse complement strand
GGAGGGTCTTATTAGAATTATATAGACAATTGGTGAAAAAAACTTTAGACTATCGCAACTAATTAAAAGTACAATGATCAAAATGGTTTGATCCAGAACTATCGTGCGCAACGAGCTGACGCCATACTCCAAATTTTTCGAGAGTCAAAAAAATAAGAGGAATGATCGGTACCGATGTTTGTTTGCGATTGGAGCAATTAGCTGTCAAAGCTTACCCGGGTCCTTGATATGCGTGTCACGATAGAACCCTTTAGAACGGTATTTCGTAAGGCATTTGCAAGCGGAGTGGACGCAGAATTACTGATTATTGTTTAATTTTGAAGGGTTGATGGGTAAACAAGGTAGACGGGATCTAGTTGGTCGTAAATTAAGCTGACCAACACATGTTTGCATTGCTGGATAGATGGGTTGAAGTAAAGTAGTACTGGTGGCGTCTCGATTGGGACTACTAATTAGATAGACTGGTGGAGGTAGGACTATAGGACGGAAATCAATCAACAATCGACAGGTTTGGGGGGTAGTTGCCTCCCTCATAAAAATTTCATGAAGTGGTTACGTGGTTTCGACGTTGGATAGACTTCTGCAGGTGGGTCAGGTTTGGAAACCGTCCCCAGTACATCAATAGAACTGAAAACTGTTGCTATTTGTGAATATTGTGGACATACCAAAACCATACTATGGATGTAGTGTTACCAAATATTAAAATTCTGCTCATATTGTAAACAAAAGGGGCATTTCCAGTGCCAATGTCCTGAAGCTGAAAGCAGACTGCTACAATAGTAAGTAATAGAAGAACCAAGCCCTTTCATAATTGCTGTCCATTTTGTCGTGGTAATGCAACTAGGCATTGATTAACCTACCCAAATGAGGCCAGGTAACTAATAATCGCTCGAAGTGTCCGGAGAGGGGCTGACAGTGAATGTAGTGGCGACGAAGGCCCTAAACCGCAGAGGGCTAAGAAAATAAATCTAATAGTAACTCTAGCAAGTAAGCAGAAAAGCCTGCAAACCTGTGTATGGCCAGTGTGGGAATAGACATGCTTCATGGAGATTTGTGACAACAGTATTCTTTAACCGTTAAGCTCCGTAGTAGAAAAAGGATCGTACTACGGAGACAATAACAATTTTCGAGTTCAGAGTTTGCGATCCGCTCTGAGTCTGTAGTAGTGGGATAGTTCAGGTAAATTTTATAAATTATGATTTCAACGCATTAGTAGTGAAAGTAGATATTGTCGGTTTTTGTAGTGCATCCTTTTAATGCTCTTGTTGATAATGGTGCAATGGTTATTTGATGGCCGGATGGTTGAGTTAAAAAGTTTGAGGGTGTTACGTACTGGATTCCGATATTACGGGTATGCAGTGGAGTGGGATCAAACTATAATTCATATTCAATTAGTAGAATACAGGAAAAATAAATTAGTAGTGGGATTTATGAAGCTCAGAACTTAGATTTTGTGCTGTAGTTACTGTTGAGTTTCTTGTTCCCATTAGTGTTAGGAATAGATGTTCTTACTAAAATATTCTTATTCCTGCCATGCCCAACGACTCATTATTGGCGTGACGGAGAACTCATTACCACAGTCGCTAGTGTTTGAGCCTTAACAATCCCTTCACTATCAAGTTAAACCTATTGAAAACGTCAATAATTCCTCACATCATTGCATGTTCGGTTTGGGAATGAAATAGAAACGTAGTATTAGTACTATTCTGGTATTTTGAAGCTAACAGAGTTGAATAAACCAAGATAATAATCATGTGCAGAATTTACCCTATTTCAATGGAATGATAGGGCCGTATATCTTTCTAAAGATTTTGTGTTGGTAGTATTGTTTCCTGTAGAGTGAGATATTGGATCCGTTTCTTTGATAGCCCAAGTAGAAGTCCTGGATATTGATGGTGTGGGTAGTAAGTCATATTGGACCAACTACTAGAATTCGAGAAGATTTTAGGTTTTCAGAAATCCCTATTCTAGACGAAATTTCACAGCTGGTAGATCTTTTCTGATATATTAATAGACGTTCTAGCAGGCGAGACGAGGATGTTGGCATGGCCAATAATATTAAGCATGCAATAGAAAGTTACTGTGATAACCTGGTCCACGTCGCTGTAGACGTTTTGCAAGGTCTTTAGCAACAGGAAATTGAAGACAGCAATGTAGACGAGCTTGAATGTAGTGGGAATTTAGAAATAAGCAAATCCATTCTACCGCCCTGTAGTAACCTGTCCGTACAATAAAGGACGTGAATTCGATTATGCATATGATTTAGGGCTCTCATACGGTGACAAAGGGAAGATGCATTTCAGCTACAAAACTAATTGAACGCTGTATATATATATGGTCAGGCAATACTTTAGCAACAATCGATTTAGTACGGGATATTACCTAAAAAGAAATGGAGGATAGTAGTAATTGAGAACAGCGTTCTCCACTCCCTTTCCCACTATGAATTTTTGTTTAGAATGCCCTTTGGGGTGAAGGGTGGTCGCAGACCGACATTTCAGCGAGGGATGATGTTTGCATTATCAGTGTAAATTCCGTGGAGCGAAGTGATGGCTTACCTTAGATAATATATTAATTGAGATCAACCTCAATTCCAACAGCATAATGGTCATAAACCTGATAAATGCTCTTATGCTTTAAAAGTAACGGGAGTTTAAAGTTAAAAACCTATTCAGGCTAATCATCCTTTCACGGTTCAAAGAGTTCTTGGTGATCATTTGGTCACTCGAAATCATTATCGCCTCTTTCAAAAAAATTTAGTAGTGTTCTTGAAACTTTCCCAATCCTGATCCTCCAAAACAAGCGTACGTCAGTTTGTTGGGGATGGTAAATTTTTATCAAACGCAATATTCCCAATTGTAGTACTGAAGCTAAATCCATTGTCCAGACAAACTGGTAGTAAAAATACTTGTATGGAGATGAAAATTGCAAACTCATTTGACGAGACTGAAAGAGGCCTTGTTTCATCTAATTTAGCATTTCCGGATTATGGTGGGGAGGCTTCCCCTCTCCAATTACATGTGGATGCTTAGAATTGGGGTTGGTTGCAGTTTTGTCCAAAACCAGTGACACTCAAAATGAGGGCATATGCTACATTTCATGTCATTTTCTGTAGCTCAACAGCCGTTACAGCACGATCGAAGCTAGAATTGGCTCTTTTCGTTGGTACGTGAAAACTCTTCGACCGTTACTCGTAGTATTAAAATTTATAATTTTCACAGACCATTCAACGATGTAAATATTTGCAAAACATGAGTAGACACGATAGTAGAATTGCTCGTACATTAGAGAGAACTGGCAGAGTTTTAACTTTATAAATTAGACATGCATCCGGGGTAGTAGAAATGTGGTGGCACGATGCATTGTCCCCGTTTCCACAGTTCAAAATGTCGGCGGGATTTACTTTTTTGTAAGTGAGCTACTTGGGGGGGTGCAGGGTGTAATAAGTTCTTGACTGGTCAATTACCTCTTCTGGTTATGAGGAAGTTTATGGTGCCTGGTGGTGGCGATTCTCTGTTTCGTTGTTTTTCTTTTGACAGTTTGGGTAATTCAGGATACGCAGTTGATGTCAGAGAACAAACACTGGATAAGATTCTTAAAAGTCCGGAGAAATATGGCTTGAGAGGCCGTAATCTTACTAAAATATTGAAAGCAATGCGGTTGGTGGGTCATATGCCAATAGTTGAAGTAATATCTGCGTTCGCTGATTTGTATCAGGTTAAAGTCTTGGTGTACTATGGGAATCTAAATCCTGTAACTTACGGAGGGGATTATTCAAATACATGTGCTTTGAAATGTCTAGCGGGTGTACATTACAATTATTTGCGATCCAGCGTAGTGAAAGTAGTTGAGGTAAATTTGGTCAGGGTTAGTGGTTCAATGGATGGTACTTATATTGAGACAATGTTTAAGAACTCAGATGTAGATTTGGACCTCCTCCAAAGTGTACAAACTAAAGATAAAACTCTAGTTGAACTAAGAAAATGTCTAACGGATAACATTGTAGCCGAATACTGGCCAAATACATTACAAATGTTTAAGCCCTTCTTTTCAGCCTATATAATTAATAACAATATTGTGTATTTTACAAGGAATGATTGTACATTAATAGTGGTACCGTTTGATTTTTTAATTGCTGTAGTTACTAAATTGCATTTAACTTATGGCCATTTAGGCCGTAATAAATTACTAGACTTGGTCTACAAGGAACTGTGGCATCCCAGGGTCAATCTAGTAGTCTCGGATGTTTGTAGGAGTTGCCCTGTGTGTCAGCAAAACAAGATACTCTCCAACTTTATCACACCACCTGTTTTAAAAATTGCTTCCTCTTTTCCATTTGATTTATGTGCTGTGGATTTGTTGAAGTTGCCTGTAACACCTCGCGGTCATGTTTACTGTTTGATATTTATTGATCATTTTTCAAAGTTTGTAGTTGCGGTCCCTATTAAAAATAAACAAAGTAATTCTATTGTAAGTGTGTTGCAGTATAGAATTCTCCCTGTCATACCAAGAATTCCCAATAGAATTTTGTCAGATAATGGTAGTGAATTCATCAATAAGGATGTTAGATACCTTCTGTCATCCTTTGGTATCAAACATGTTACCATCTCACCATACATGGCATCATGCAATGGAATATGCGAGCGTTTCAATCGTAGCATAATTCAGATTCTTAGAATCCTGGTTGACGATCATCCAATGGACTGGGATTTGAAATTGCCCTCAGCTGTTGTGATGTATAACAACACTATGCATTTCGGCCGCCACAGGTAAATCTCCTTAGTGTGAATAACTACCATTTCCCGGTGGCTCCATGATTTGTCAGCCTCAATCCCTACCAGATGATCCCAACACGTATCCTGGGGTGAACCAGGTCAAATAAGACTTTACCTCTTTTCAAATTGGGGAGAAGGTAGCATCTACAAAGTTCCGAAGGCAGGGGGGGAATTAGATGTAGCCAGGGGGCCAAGGACAGTGTGCCCAACACCCGACAAGGCCGACCGAAGGCAGGCCGGAATTACCGGGCGGCAAGCACGCGCGCACTCAGACGGGGCAGACACCGCCAACGCCCCACGACCATCAGCGCCAGCAAGAGCAGCGGCAAAAAATAAAGATTCGCAATCAACGGTTAGAGGCACCAGGTGACTCTACGGGACCTTTATATCCATGTGGCATCACCAGTTCTATGCAGAAAGATCCCTCCCTCTTCGCTGTCCATTAGGGAGACCCGGGGGCGTCAAGAGAGCCATCCAGGCCAGATGGACACAGCAGAAGAGCCACGGAAGCAGCGACCGACCCATAGGAGTCGAACAAATGTGGCGGGGCACCCACGTAGGCGCAAGAAAGCGAACGGGCTCCTAAAGTGATAATAGAACAAACCCCCAAACGGCCTATACTTGTTGAGCGATCTCAATCAGGATATAATCCTCGACTGCGTTCCGAAAACTAGTATAACCATATAACCGAAAACTGAAGACCTGGAGACAAAGAGCATAACATTTGAATGATTCATGAACGCACAGGCTATGTGGTAGATAAACAACCCGTCAAACACAAATAGATAAAGAAAAAGAGGAGGACGATGCATCTTCATAGTAATAGAAAGACTCAATGGAAAAACAAAATTACCTGGAAACCACAGGTAATATACAACAACAATAAGGAACAGCTCCATCTTAGTCCACCACAAACTTGAGTGATCAATAGTATGTATACGAATATGATAAAATAAATTCTCTTTCCCGGATATATAGAACCATCTGAAGTGCTGCGCTTGTACAATACATAAAATGACAATCAATAACAAATAAGCCGTAAGATTAGGTGGTCTTGACATGCAAACATAGGACCTTCAACATCCGGGTGACAAGTAAGAGTCGCAAAAAAAAAACGATAAGTGTTATATGTGCACCGGGAGAATTCCACCAGGTTATCCTATGTTACGGTCAAAAAGATAAAGAGTATTCAACCAACAACCCAAAATCGATAAAGATATACATAGTCCACAACCATACAGTTCAGTTCTCGACAACTAATCCTAATCAGCCACAAATATCATAGATCCATTAACCCCCAGAGAATACTTACACCGATCTTAAGTACTGCACAAAAATAAAAAGCTATTTCAATGTTTTAAACAATGACGCTTCATTTCCCATCCTGGGAAAATTATTCCGTTGGATGAGCATCTCAATAGATTTCACAATGGTAGTAATAATGGTAATGTTTCTTTTTCTGTGGCGGGGGAGTTTCTAGGTTTTGAAAATATTAATAATGTTAATTTAGAATCCACAAAGTTGGAAATCACGGATGAAATAGAGATTCTTAGTGGTATGGGACGTATGGATTTGGATAAAAGAATAGTAGGATTTAATGATCAAAATTATCAGTTGGTTAGTGGGGTATTGGATGATACAAGAAGTAGTATAGGGGAAGTGGTAACGGAGGAGGAGAGGACATTATTGGACAATTATGTGTATGATGATGACAATGTGACTCTTGACACTGATGTTAGACAATCTTTACCTATGGACAGTAGAAGACATACACGATCGAGAGGACCTGTACAGGACTTACCTTTTATTTTGACCAGACCATTAGAATATACTAGACAAACCTCTGGGAAAAACTGAACCTTTGTTTAACCTTCCACAAGGGATAATTCTTCTATAACTCCATAAAAGTTACAAAAAAATAAAGTAATGTAATGTAATGCAAGAATTTGTGAAAAGTTGTTGAAATTATTAGTATTAGTTGTACAATTTTTGTTGGTTTTATAACCAATTATTTATAACCTTAAATTAGGAGTAAAGTTAATAAAATGTACTTAAAAGAAAAAAAATTAAATTACAAATTACATTAAGCTATTTATAACCTTAAATTAGGAGTAAAGTTAATAAAATGTTGTTAACAAATAAAATGAGTAAATTTTAATCAAGATTAATATCGTTTCAGATGCTGAAATTACTTCTACTAGGAGACTCCGAGGTGATGGCCTTTGCAGCATGTAAGCAGTATATTGAGGAGACTTATGGCGTTACTGTACAAACAAGTGCAAAGTCAGGTCGTTCTATTCGTTATGTGCTGAAGGATTTACGAACGGTTTATGATAACCAAGATATTGTATGGGTGTTTGGGTTGACATGTTTTTTATGGAAGAAAACTTCCTTCCTTAATGGTGAATTCACACCCAGACTAGTAGTGGAGGATAATGAAGCAGATTTGACAGTAGTAACTCGAGTCATGAGAGAGATCGTTGAGTATTGTGAGAACCGTAACCCCATGGTAAAGGTATACCTGATTTTGCCTACTTTAAAGGATGTATACAAATTTAATGTAACAACTCTACACAAATGTGGAAAAACTTATTTGTTGGAGGCCATGCGGCATAGTCAAACTTTTGGACCAGGTCCGTTAGCAGAACAGATGAGGTCTGTGTGGACCCGTATGAAACTTTTGAAAACCAGCCAGTATAACTGGCCACATAAGAGATTCTTGATGGCTAGTCACGGGTTTAACAAATATTATGATGAAATGCAACATGCAATAATCCCTCATGTCCAGTTCCTTAACCAGAAGTCCGAAGAACTCGGTTGTGATAACTTCTTGACAGATGGTATACATTATACTTCCCTTTTTGTACAATGTTTCTTGTCTTCATTGGAAATCTCCTGTAGGTGGTTAGTACGTCGAGGACCACAGAAAGATCAGGCTTGTCAGACAAACGCAGATCATAAAGAAAATCAGGCCTGTCAGACAGATGTAGATTGTAGTACGGGGTTCCGGGAAATGGCCACTAATACAGAGAAAGAGCAGCAGATCGCTCTTACCTCTGATTCTCCTGATTTCTTAGCTCTCACACCTGATTTATTGGCCATTTTGCCGGAAATGTCTGATGTAGTGGACACGAGAGAAGCTTCTACAATGACAGAGATAGGTGGTAGAATCGTACCAAAAGATGTACTGGCAATGGGGTTGAACACTTGTAACATAGAAGGTAGTATTGTTGCAGTGACTCATCGCCCGAATAGACAATTGCAAAAGGCTGAACAGTTGTGTCGAAGTATGGTGAGGCCAATGATAGATGGGGAGAGCACAAATAGGGAAAATCAAGAGCATGCTATTGAGTTAGCCCATGCTTTAGTGGAAAGAGTTCGATGTGACCCTTAGTCAATAAAAATAACAACAAATGAAATAAGCTGTTGGTCTCATAATGTGTAGGTAGTCTGTAGTGCGCTATACCGTTTAATGGAAAAATGGAAAACTTCCATTTTTAGAGGGGAGGCATAATGGGGATAGATTGTGATTGCGGTATAGGCACTCTCGTTTATATATGTATAATTTAATAATTATTAAATGTATCTTTTCTTTATCAAGAGTCTTGTTTCTGTTGTATTTTTTTTTGTTTCAGAGACCAACAGCTGAAGACCGTACATCAAGCAGGCTAGAATAAAATTCATTTATGGGGTGTAAATACATTTTTTTTTGTTTTTATAGGATCAATATTGAGTAAAGATATATAGACTACTGACTGTGATCAAACAAGTGATATATAGTGGTCATTAGAATATTTGTATTTTGTACTGTACAGTTCCCAAACAATTTAAAACATTAAAAGACTAGTAGTGAAGTAGTGCTACGTAGTATCGTGAGCCTAAAGCTGAAAGTGAACCCGTCAATCGGGTAAGTTGAGGTTCCAAATCATAAAATATTATAAGATGGATGGTAATATTGTTCGTGCAATGCATAAATAGTTTTCGTATTTCACATTCCAGGTTCAAATCCTGGGTCTTGTCCTAGCAGCAAAAGAAGTAGTAGTATATAGTCTCTTGCCTTGTCTTGTGTCTTGTCTCGAGAGACGTAGAGAAAAAAAAACGATCAAGAAAGAGAAAGAAGGTAGTACTTGGATATCCCCAAATTATCTAATCCATCGTATTATCTCAGGATTTATAGAACGAGGAATACTTGACAAAATTGACAAAACGAAAGTTAAGTTCTGCTGCTTCAATCCCTGTCCATCTTCCCCTAACCTCGCTCAATAAACTACTTGTATACATACAAGCGTCATAAATAGATTATATAAAGAAAACTAAAATTAAAAGGACGTTATATAAATATTAGCTTTATCATTATTGGGTAAATTCTGAACATTATTATTATCTATGGTTATTAATCCTGGGGGAACATCTACGATACTGTTATCTCTGTTACTCTCAAAATAACCAAGAATAGCACTAGATACTACGTTTTCTACTTTTATCCCCACGAACATGCAATGATGTGGAGGAATTATGACGTTTTCAATAGTTTTAACTTGATAGGAAGGGATTGTTAAGGTCTCAACACTAGCGACTGTGGTAATGAGTTCTCCGTCACGTCTCAATAACTGACGTTTTGTCATGTCAGGAATAAGACTATTTTTAGTAACATCTATTCCCAACACTAATGGGTAACCAAGAAACTCAACAGGAACTACATACAAATCTAAGTCTGAGGTTATAAATCCACTACTAAATCTTATTTTTCCCCGTATTCTACTATGAATATGTATTATATTTGCTCCCACTCCACTGATACCCGTGATATCGGAATCCAATATCGTAACACCCTCCAAACTTTTTAACTCAACATCCGCAATCAAACTAACCATTGCACCATTATCAACAAGAGCATTAAATGCACTACTAAAACCGACAATACCTACTTTCACTACTAATGGTTGAGAATCATATTTATTAAAATTAACCTGAACTATCCCACTATCTACAGACTCAGAGCGGATCGCAAACTCTGAACTACGACCATTGTTTGTCTCCGTAGTACGATCCCTTTCTACTACGGAGCTTAACGGTTTAAAGAATACTGTTTGTCACAATCTCCATGAGCATGTCTATTCCGACACTGGCCACACACAGGATTTGCCGGCTTTTCTGCTTGACTGCTAAAATTACTGTTAGAATTATTTCTTATGAGCCTCTGGCACCGGGTTTGGCATTTAGGGCCTTCGTCACCACTACATGATCACTGTTCAGCTCCTTCTTCGGGGAACTTCGGGTATCTTTAGTGCTCGTGAGACACTCATTGGATGGCAATCAATGCGTATGGTGATATTACCACGAACAAAATGGACAAGCAATATGAAAGTGTTGTTTGTCTCATTACTGCTATTGGTAGCGTCTGCTTTCAGCCTTCACGGGACATTGTGCACGGAAATTGCCCCTTTTGATTTTTAAATATTACGAGATTTATGAGATATTTTCAATTATATTTATAAGCAGTACATTTCCACATTGAGTGTACTGATTATGGGTTTATTCCAACCAATATTCACAGATAGTCAACAGGTATGTGATTCAACGTTTTCAGGATCTATCAGTTCTATTTGAATGTACTGGGGACGGTTTCCAACCGGACCCACCGGCAGAAGGTCTATTCAACGTCGAACCACGTAACGCTTCATTAAATCTTTTATGCGGGAAGCAAAAATATTTGACGCCAAACATTCATGATACAATTTTGCATCCTCTTGGGATGTTAATAAACAAATATATTCATCCCACGAACATCGATATTTAAAAGAAGAAAAAAGAAAGAGAAAAAAGATCCGAAAGGAGAGGAAAACGAAACTCTAAATCTAGATTTAGTCCGTTATATATTTATTTTATTTTTTTTTCTTTTTTTTTTTTTGTTTGTTTTTTTTTTTTTTTTTTGATTTTTTTTTTTTTTTTATATTTTTTTGGATTGTCTATTTTTTTTTTTCTTAATTATTTTTTTCATTTATTATTATTTATAATTATAAATAATTCCTGCTTATCTGTCCTTTGGTCAAAAAGGCATTTAAGATTGATAATCAGCAATCGGATAATTTTCTTAGTGTTTTAGCGTAGTCTGATTGTTAATTGGTGCAGTATAGTTTTATCTATTTAATAAACCGCTTGTTATTTTTTTTGCCTTTTTTCCGTTGTTTTAGGTAATGGTTACCCTGAACAAGTTGAAGATTCAGTAATCAAATTATCTCCCTCCTCTTTAAACTCTCTTCTATATATATATATCTTTTATTTTCAGTTTTCTATGGATCAGATGAAAATCAGGTGAACCATTCTTTTAACAGCCATGATCCATCCATATAATTTGTACAGTGTGTACTCTGGTGCAAAAGTTACCCTGGGTTTATACATTAGATATATTAAGATTCCTCACTACATTTTTCTCCTGAGTCAGTATGATCTATCATTTAGTTTTAAGTCGCAATTGCGACTAGCCAAACTCGTTAAATTATCTATATTAATAAGAGATACTAACTACTTCCACCACTATACTTACTGAATTTATCCTTAAAGCTTAATGCAAACATTGGATATGTTGGTATATCGGCTATAGGTAACTTTATAGATTACACATATAAACTGGATTTCCGATTCATCCATCTACCTTCTGTGTTATTAAATCCCTCACAATATATTCAAACCATCTGTAAAAATTCAACATACGGTAAATATTCAGAGTAGCTTCTTATTCTTTCAGCCGGACGTCAACTTAACGGGCGCTCTGAGAATGTGTTGTCTCTCGGATACCTTAAGAAATACAAGGTTCTAAGGGTTCCTATTGTGAACGAATAATCTACTCATCCAAGCAAACACCGTGTGCGCGAGAGAGTGCGCATTCATTGTGGCGTTCGAGAGCTCGGAATTAGCATCATTACCGAATTCATTCTCTCTCAGCATAAATTTTTCTGTCCTATTATACGAAATTTACTCTCGAACATATTTACGGAGGTTAGGTTCCTTACCCACGGTTTTATTAAAGCGTTCAGTCGTCATATTGCGATCAAGTGTTACCATCGTCAAACCAGTTTTTGAATCATGGTTTTTAGCATCTACGTGTAGGCTCTTTTTTTATTATTTATTTGACGTTTATGTGATCTATAGTTAATATGTGTGTTCATGAAGAGAAGAAAGTGTTGTCTATATAATATATCTAAACTCAATTTTAAAATAGAAACAGGGTACCTTTTTTATAATATTCTAAGGATTATTCATCCTATCTCTGTATCTTCTAAAATAGGTAGATTATATTATTTTATTATTGAATTCTTATATTGTTATTCTTGACTTTTCTATGTTCTGGTAATTTTAATGAATCTACGAATATATTATGTGTTCTTTAAATTCTCTCTGCTTCCCGTTCCTCTGTACTTGCGTTTTGAGTACCAATTATTTGCTATCTTAATATTTTTAGTGTTTATGTTTAAAATTTATTGATTAGTATATTATATTGAGGATACTTCATCTTCATTATGTATGGTTTTTATTACGATCTTATTTGTAGTATTATTTATTTTAGAATCAATTTTATGTTCAAAGTAAAATATTGGCCTGTGGAAATATTACTTATTATTTATTTAATATTATAAGTAAACTGCATTATTGATTCATTTGTTGCCTTATATGCTTTTCTTAAGTAATTCATTTGTGGCATTTGTTGTATCCTTTTATGTGTTTTAAGTAGGTTGAAATTTGAGGACACTCATTACCTAATTCAGATGTATCAGTAGTGATATTATTATTATGTATACATCCGGACTGTAGGATAATATTAATTTTTATAACAAGTGGGATGTGACTACTAATTATTAAGTGAGTTTATGTGGATTATTTGTCACGAATGTTATATTACTGTTTATACATGGAACGAATTGTATAATACCAGACTACTAAATCTACTTTTCTACAGGATTGGTTTTCAATCGGTATATATTTAGTATTATTATTATTATTATTATTATTCTTAATTTATTATATATTATTATTATATATTATATTATGGCACATTATTATATCAGTATTAGTGATATTACTTTAGTATTAGATCTATGCTTATGTGGAGATACAACTCCACATGGTAATTCTAGGCTCGAACTCACAGAATCGTGGATGTTAGGACATGCTCCTCTTTTCATCAACATTACGTGCGCTAACCTTATATTCCACAGAGGATCAGGCTAACTCTACGCTTAGTAAACGGTATCTATAGATGCAGTTGCTGACATGTTCCATGATACTGACTATCAGCGTAAAGTAAGCTCAAAGTATTCAATGCTATTAATTATCTTATGATATAGCGCCACCTTATGCAATTTCTTATTGGCATTAGATTCAAGTGTAGTAAATTACATACCACTTGATTACGTATAATGTATTACATTTATCTACTTACTCCAATTATATACTACTTACACTGTATTAATGTCGCAACATTACTATAATCACTGAATAATTATCCATTACGTTCACTGATTTACCCTTCCTAATCGACATATACTACTAAGTAAACTCGTTCGACTAAAACAACTTCTGGTGGTTAAGAAATGCTGTAAATGATGCAAAAGATTGATTTAGAGACCAGAGGTTGTCCCAAATCTCATTATTATTACTCAGTTATTTGATATGGATATATATTACTAGAGTGACATATACTACTTAAGCACAAACAATCCAACACCATCATAAATATGCGATCTCTATTATAGGATTATTATTATTTATTACATATATTAAGTACAATTAGTAACTCACATTACAATGATATGGACATAGAATACCATTTAGGTATACAATATATAAAATTATCCAATTACCCACTACTTACAACTTACTAGTCTCCAAAACATATCTAAACTACAAAATCTATATCCATGTAGACAATGTGTCAGTATCCACATGTTATGATTATAGCAGGAGAAGAATGTAACTGTTCAAAGATTGAAGATAAATAATGGACAGTAAGAGAGATTATAATAAATGACACAAGATGGGAGAAGGATATAGTATTTGGATAGCATATTGATATAAAGTCGTTTAGTAGGCGAGATGATCTAACACTAGCAGGCAAAGAAGACAGAATATGCGATTTGCTCATTAGAATCAATAGCACATGTTCTGACAAATATACAGATGCAGATTCCTTATTAATCACTTGAGCATGAACTCTTTAATTAGTCGCTATGTACGAGAATATCATAAGCAATGAGATATTAGTAGTTTATTATAAAATAATAAGATAAAAATTAAGTAAATAAAAAAATAAAATAAAAATTATAATAATATAAGAATAAGATAAAATTAAAATAAAAATGAATAACTAATATTCTATAAGGATATAATACTGTGTAGGCAATGCTAATACTTACATTACAAAGAAGTTACTGTTAAAGGACAGATGCATGTAGACAAAATTTGTGAAAAAGTTTTTTAAATTCTATAAATACCACTCACTCTGATATTAAATTCACATCAACATTATACGACATTTTTAATGTTCAAGACACCAAAAATCTACCAGAATCCTACTATAATAATATTAAAGCCTAATTATTGTATTCATAACGTCCCGTTTTAATTTAAGTTTTCTTTTATATAATCTATTTATGACGCTTGTATGATATATAATACAGAGTGAGATATCAGTTATTGAATGTGCGGACGTCGCTCTAGGAGAGGAGGGACAAAACGTGGACCTCGGCACAGAGGACTTGATTAGCAGCGTCCGAGACTAACTATCGTTTTAGTGCAGATTTATTGTGCTGGAGGTACTTACGCTCACAAATTCTGATGATATCTACGAGATAACTGGCGAAATAAGTATAGTGGGGAGAGATAGTCCAGAGGGAGTACTAAGGCTTCTTGATCGTGCTCTAGAGTCGTGTACCTGAGTGTGTGAGTGCTCGTCGTCCTTCATCTGGGGACGTTCTCGAGAGGAGCTAAGACTAAAGTGTCAAGAGACTAGGGATGGTGGGAGGTAGGGATGTATTACTACTGACTATCTGTTATGTGTGGCTAGCGTTAAGAGACGAAGTAACTCACTGAAGAGTTTATTTGATAGGACCTGGAATGTGGAAAATACGAAAACTTATTTATGCTATTAGTGCACCGAACAAGAGTAGTAGGGAATTACGCGATCCAATATTCTTAAGTAGAATCGATGTCTCATAGATGGATGACCTCAGTCAATGACTCTACACAAAGGACACGAATAATGAGCGCGCGATTCAACGCTGCGGAGACGTATGGAGAGACAATCACACAAGTAGGCCTAACTTACGCACGCACTACTGTTCAGTAGCCTCAGTAAGACGATCTGTATAGTAACTGTTTACACCTATGCTCATTGGAACTGAATTAAGTAACAGTACAGAAATACGTAAATATGAATCTAATGACTCAACTATATATTATAATCAATTTTTTGCTTAGAAATCTCCGTGTCTATATATCTTGACTCAATATTTGATCCAAATAATAAACATAAAATTAAATAAATGTTATTTATCAACCCCTGATAATAATGATATTTATTTCATAGCCTGCCTATAATTATTCACACAAATAGCTTTCCTCTACCTCTGAAGATACAGTTAAAAAAAAAAATTACAACAGAATACAAAACTCTTAGAATAACTAAAAATAATAGTATACATTTAATTAAATTATTAAAATAATTAATAGTAATAATACTTATAATATAAACGAGAGGATAATGTTAGCATAAACCAGTCAGTAATTCAATCAAATCAAATGTCGGCACTATGTTAACGAAAATGAGTAATCGATCAGAGAATGTGTCGTGAAGGAGTGGCTAAGAAAGGCAAATAATCGGGGTAATGAGTCCCGCAGGGACCATAAACCGAACGGATATGAATCTGAAAAAAAAGGCCCATGGCGGATACGATGACGAGACGCCCCATTTCACGAGATATACGACTAAACACTTATCATCAGTATAACTATATTTACAGATATTCTCGATAACTCTAGTGATAAAATATTCGCCGATAAGGCTAGATGAATTATAAAACGATAAATCGATAAAAATCCATTAATTTTATTATAATAATATAAAATGTTTAAAAAAAAAAGACATCAACTTTGGTTTTTAGAAAATGTTAAAAATAAATTTCATTTCATTTTCTATTTATATATTTATATTAAGATATATAATATAAATTTCAAGTTATTTCTATTTATCGGATTAAATGATGGCAAGTTATTTCTAATTGATCGAATTTGCTTTAAATAACTTGATATGGAATAAATTTGGAATTATCTTATAAATTAAAAAATTAAATGATTTTGCCACCGTATTAGATTCTCAGTGTTTTATTATATAATAAATATATTTATTGTTACACTAATTTATGCTACTGAATGATTATATGAATTACTATGAATAATTATTAGTTAAAAGAGCCAAAGAGATAAAGGTATAAAGGAGGGAAAATGAAAATCAAAAGATTAGTTAATATACTAATTTATCAGATAATTAAAAGTTATTTATAAAATATGTATACCGTATTTGCCAAAATGAAAGGAACCATCGCTATCCAGTAGAATAACGCGGCGCCTAGTACGGCAAGATGCAGTATTATGTACTTTATAAAGAGATCAATGAGCACCTTTCCATTGTTAAAAGCTATGTCTGACAGGAGATTTCTTTCGTGCCATCCCTAACTAGCATTATTATATTACATAATGAAGATGCACGCTTGCCTACGTTAGATTTGTATCTTTAGATGACGTTGACTAATTGGAGTTTAGTTCAGAGTAAACATCAGCATCGATACAGATGCAATGATTGATGTTAGTAGTCACTTCATCTTCCATATCCTCTTACCATTCATCTCTATGCTGTACTTTTACTTATTGGCGCTCTCAAGTTCTGATATGATCACCGCAAATACTCTTATCCACAATACTTCTGTATATCGTTGATAATTAATGAATATCGATTTAAAAGTAATATTTGTATTCTTTCTTTCTTTTTATTTTCTTTCCTCTCCCGAAGGTAAGTGATCTTCAGAGCCTGTGTCTTAAGTATATACCGCAGGCAAAAGTGACCATATCTTTTCCAAGACATCCCTCTATCCTGCAACTTATATTCCTCTCCCTATTCAGCACTCTCTTTTTTGAGCGTAGACCTGCAAATCTATTTCAAGAGAAATCCGTCACCATAGATACTACCCAGGTCCCATCTCTTCTTCTAAAGTGTCTATACCCCTTTGATAATTGCACTTACTTGGTATCCTAGTAATTTCCCATCTTCTTTATCGTTATATAGAAATAGGTATATTCTCTTACTTGCTCCATCCATCTACAGATGTCCCCACCAGTATCATGAATCTTACCCCACAATACCAATCTTCAGTTATATTCATCTTCTTTCATCCCTTCTTCTCTTAAATTACTTCTAATTCCTTATTCTATCTCTCCACTTATCTGTTTCCAATTCAGAGTTCTTGAACACTCTCATCCCGTACCGCTTGTAATTTTACTCTCTCTCTCTTTCTCGTATATTGTTGATCCATGTTTCCGCTTCCGTAACATCAGAGTTAGAGAGTCTGAATAGATATTATTATATTATTATATAAGATAATGATATACTGTTAAATATCACTTTTTTTAACCTCTACTAATCTCCTTATTCGATGCGATTCTTCTCTCTTGGA
>JABUQX010060868.1:0-11643 GCA_015478945.1 Trachelipus rathkii | reverse complement strand
TAACAAAGTGTGGCATCTAATATAAAGTTCTGTCGTGGTAAACGACTTCTATAGTCATGTATGAACGCGCGGGGACATCTTCGGCCCTATTATGAAGCCTACTCCATCCTTTCTGATTCCCTGCAGTGATGAGGGATACTATATATCCAATACAATATCCTCCTCCCGATATCTCTTACCTCTCATCTTCTCTTCAATCATTCGCCGCATTTCTGCTATTCACCCATCACGTCGTCCTCCTCTCCATTCATACATCTCCAGTGATCTCCTCCTCCTTCTACACCATACGTTGCATTATTAAGCGTAGCCGAATAGCGTGCATCTATCTTAAAAATCATTATATGCAACGTTCCTGGTCCAAATATCGTTTCCAGGGTATGTTAATACTATAAATGGACACCTGAATCTACTTCCAAGTGCTTGTCTTGCAAGTACGTTCATATATCTATAATACATATATATATACCGTATAATATATATTTAATCGCCGTGAACCACGATCTAATATATATATATATATCACTACTTATATATATACTAACTATATAATATATATATCATTAATTATACGTACTACTATGACAACGTAAGGCTCGCATATATAACTATATATATAGTAATAATCATACTATGTTTCATTACATACTATTCTAAATAAAAATATTTAAGCTCATATAGATATATATATAAATATATATATATACTATAATATATATATTAATATAACCCATATAGTATATAATATATATATATATTATAATATATATATATTATACGTTTATACAACCTACACTACCACACCGAAAACAAATAATACTAAGCAAATTATTCTAATGTTAACCATCACATAATCAATATAATATCGTAACATAATCAAATCAAGAACAAGACCCACCATCAAATATTTATACAACCAGCTCTTTGATCCAAATCCTAAACCATTCCGCTTTCATCACTAGCCTGCAAATGCAATATCAGCCTGGCTGGAAGTATGTAAACTATCCTAAGAGGAACGAGTAACGGGAAAAACACCGCATTACAATTTTAAAAAGGGATATAGCTATTTACACGTTACGAATCGCTTTTACATTTTAAAAATCGTTTGAAGCGTTTTACCAGTTACTCGTTACAATTGTAACGCCCGTTTGTAACGCCCGTTACATGTAACGCTGTTACATGTCCACTTCTGTATATATAATATATATAACTAATATATATATATATAATATATATATATATATATAATATACATATATATGTATATAACTACTACCTATATATATAATATTATATATATCATATATATCCTATATATATATATATATTAACTATTATATATACTATAATATATATATATATATATATATATATCATATAGTATACTATGATATATATTATAATATATATATATACTATATATATATATATATTACTTTATATATATATACTATATATGAGATATATATATATATATATGAATATTCCTTACATGAATGCAGGCTTACGACCCTTTGCACGTGATCATCTCGGAAAACTAAGATAGGTTACAAGAAAAAACTGATAACATATATGGGAATCAGCGTATGAAATATAATTTTATGGAAAATTGAAAAAAAATGTTTCTAACTTTTTTTTTATTTATTTTTTATATCTACAAAACTACGATTGGTACAAGAAAACTTAATAACATATATGGAATCAGCGTAACAAAAATGTTTTTAGGGGCTCGAGCCAACGGTGGACAGATGGGGGGACGTTTTCTAAAAACCCCGTAGGGGAGAGGCGGGAAGGAACCCCCGCGACACCAAATTACAAAGAGCGGGGGTTCGGAGACCCTTCCCGGAGGGGGGGAATGAGTTCCATACCCCGTCGTCCCCCAGGAGGCCGAAGAGACCCCGACTCTTTGCATTTTAAAGGTTTACCCTTTTTTTATTCTTTTTAAGTTAAAAAAAAAAAAAATCTATTTTTTAATAAATTATTCATACGCTGATTCTAAATATGTTATTAGTTTTCTTGTATCTATCGTAGTTTTAGGAGATATATTAAAAAAAAACATAATTAAATTTTTTTTTCAAATTTTCCCAAATTTTCCTAACGCTGATTCGATATATGTTATCAGTTTTCTTGTACCATATCTTGTAGTTTTCGAGATACATTGCGGAGGAACTTCTTTGAAGTTTCACCATATTCCACTCCCTCTACCGGATTATTAAGTGTAAATCCCCCCCGGAAAAAAAAGTCTGAATTAAACACTGATTTACGCAAGTGAGGGACTACTGAATTGTTCATTGGAGATCTACTTATGAATATAGATGTGATTGGATTTAAAAAGACTTAGAGGAGAATATATCTAAATGACTTTTGTATACTGACGCTTGAAATTCTAGTGAAGTGCGAAATTGACACCCTAGTTCAATTGAATTATTTCAATTATTTGTTATTGAATAATAAAGAATTCCCCGGGATTTGTCAAAAATAAAAACTCAAACCCTAACCTTGTGAATATATAATATATATATTACTATATTATAGTATATATTAATATAATATATTTTCAGGTTCAAAGATATGGTACGGACAAATATTCGTGGAGTTTTGAGTTTTGGGGTTGATGGTTCCCGGTGATGGGGTTGGTGCCACCAAATTCTCGCATCATAATAGTTCAGGTGCACACATTTCTCTTTCATTAATTTTTGAAAATTCAAGATCCTTATTTCTAAGTTCCACTTGTTAAGGTGTATCAGAAAATCTTATTTTTAATGTGCTCTCTCTCTCTCTCTCTCTCTCCTCTCTCTTCTTATATATATATATATAATATTATATATGTATATATATTTATATATATATATATATAGAGTAATATTATATATATTATATAATTAATATTATATTATTTATATATAGTTAGTATTACTGTCATTATCATTGTTACTAAGATAGGTAGATTATATCTATAATATATTATATATATATATATATATATATATTTATATATATATATATGAATATATATATAGATAATATATTTATATTTATTATTAATATATATATTATATATATTATATATATATTTTATATATATATTAAAATTATAACACTATTACCATGTAGGAAAAATAACCTTAATAATTTTTTCTTTTGAGTTAGATATTTATATATATGATTTAAAATAAATAATTATGTTGTTTGGGAATTTAAGCAAGTTATTTTGGAGAGAGGGAATTCTTCAACCGTTTAATCTTGTTCACACTTTTCATGTATTAAATTAACAGGCATACATTTATCATTTTTATGTTTCTATTTCAATTTGCTCATTAAAACATTGTATCATAGCGATGGATGAATATAATATATTATAGATTATATACTATAGTATATATATTTATATATTATATAATTAGATATATATATATCATATTAGTATATATATATATATATATATATATGCTATAGGAGGGTGATATAGTATAGTATGATATTATATATATATGATATATATATTTTATATATGATATATATAATATATAGTAGATTATAATTATATATACTTTATACTATATATAATATCCATATAGGGCTGTTGAGTGTATCATTCAGTTAAGTTTAAGCCGATTTTATTTTAAAAACTACTAAATCGAATGAACAGCAACGCCTCATAGGTTAAAAGATTGAAAGCTTTTTTGTCTAATTAGTTTAGTTAGTTATTTATTGACATTAATGGAAGTTAAATAAATTTATTATGATAAGTTTAGTTAAATGGAAGTGAATGAATTATAACGTTTGTGAGGTGTAAATTTACTATGTTTATAAGTTTGGTTAGTAAGATTTAATCTAAAAATAATTTTAGGGATTTTGTTTTTTTAGGTAATATTCTTAAAGAGTGAAGGAAGCTCACTTATTTATAAAGTGTTTCGGTATAAGCTACAAAGGTATGTTGAATTTTTTGTTTTATTATTATAAATATCTGAAACATGGAAGGAGAAATGTCTGAAACATGAAAGGAGCACAAGTAACATTTTACAAACGATGCAGGAAAATTTTTTCAGACGTGAATAAAATTTATTAGTTCAAATATTTGTACAATAATAGATAATAATAGATAAATGAATAAATAATAAGTGAATAATAAGATAATGAATTACATAGTAATATAATTTAATATAATAATATATAATAATTAATAATATATGAAATAATAATAATATATAATATAATTAATAATAAAAATAATAATAATAATAATAATGATTAATAATTAATAGATAATAATAAGACAATATTAATAATATTATATAAAATAAATAATAAAATTATATAATATTATTAATACTTTATTTAATAATAAATATAAATAAGAATATAATAATTATAAATAATATAAAAATATGATATTAATCATAAAAAGAATAATTTTAAGAGCTTGATTATGATAAGAATATAATAATATAATTAATATAAACAATAGCAAATAACAAATAACCAATAACAAAAAAATCAATATAATACTATAATAATAATAGTAATAATAATGAATTAATAATAGATATAAATAATAAACATATTTTCAGCAACTTAGATATAATTTTTTTATCAATTAATTATTGTGGAGTTAGTTGAGGTTAAGGCTCAAGGAAGCTTATATATTCCATTAGGGGGCTCGAGCTGATGGGGGACAGAGGGGGGACGAAGTCCCCCTGGAGGCCGGCAGGGCGAGAGACCCCGACTCCTGATATCGCTATTGCGGATCTAACTCTAGGGTATCTCGTAAATTTTAATTTTTTGAATGTTGTTTTGGTACATAAAATATATATAGTAATATATAAATTATAGTATATAATATATTATATAGAAGGTTAGTGATAGATGAAATAATATATAGATTATATGAGATAAGTATCTATATACTAGTATATTATATATTACAGTACGTAGGCAGGGGAGTGCAGGGGGGGGCACTTGCCCCACCCTAAATCTTGGCGAAAAAAATGGAACCTTATATGTTTGCAGACGACGTTTTAAAGGGTTTTTAGTGAAAACTTAAAGAAAAAAGATACTCAATCGATAGATACTGAAGGGGTAATTAATGAACTAATGTATTTATAAAATACATTTTTTTTTATAGTTTTAATGTGTTTTCGTTTCATATTGGCTTGATGTCACTAGCTGTGGCTGGCTTTATTTATTTCAGTGCTTCTCTTCTGACATTATTCTCCGCTAGGAATTTCAGTATGTCAGTAGCATTTGGTGGCGGCTGAAAAGCGTGAATATATATATATAGTATTATATATTAGGATAGATATATATATATATATAGTAAGAGATATATATATATGTTAGTATTATATATTATAATATTATATATATATATAGGATATATATTATATATATGATTTATATTTGATATATATACAGTATGACATAAAAGAGGTCACTCAACCTTTGGCCCCCCCCTAAATGAAATCTGGCCTATACGCCATGATATATATATATATATATTATATATATTATATAATATGAGTAATATATATAGTAGTATATAGTAATATATAATTATTCATTATATATATAGGACCTTAGTAGTATGGTGATATAAACTGACAGCATATTGGGAAAGGGTGTAATGATTTTGTATAGGCAGAAATTACAAATAAATATTGAAATTGCATATAAAAAGAACTTACTGGTATAATTCGTTGAGATTCAATTTGATTATATTTTCAATTCAAATTATTTTATCTCGTATTTATTGGACGTAAATATTTATTATGTGTCCACAATAAGTGTTGTATGTGTATATATATATATATATATATAGTAATTTATACTATATTATATAGATATTTATTATATATTATGTATTAGGATAATTAGAAATATGTTATATTTAATAATATATATATATATATTGTTCAGTATTTTTTTAATGCTCACAGTATTGATAAGCTAGGACGGCTGTCCGTTTGACAGTAAAGAAAAATGTAATACATTATAGAAATCAGCCCCCTTCAGTTTAGCAGTGAGAATTAATTTTGATTGCATTTTTGGAAATTTTAAGTTTTTTTTTAGGGCTCCGAGCCGACGGGGGGACAGAGGGAGGGGGAGCGTTTAATACCGGAGGGGAAGTGGTCGGAGGAACCCCGCACACCAAAGACCAAGAGGGGGGGTTCGGAGACCTCCCGGAGGGGGGGAGTAAGTCCCCCCCGTCGTCCACGGGAGAGGCCGAAGACCCCGACTCCTGGCCATCTTTGCTTCGACTGAGAATCCTTTAGATTAGGAAAAAAAAAATTTTTACTTTCAAAAAAAAAAAAAAAAAAAAAAAAAAGTTAAATCCATCCTTAGAATTTTCCTGCTGATATCAAATATATAATTTGTTTTACTTAGGTGCTGCCGTTCTAGTTAGATACTGTGAGCATTAAAAAATCTGACCATATAGATTGAGTATAATATATTTATATATATGATATTATAGTATATATATAATAGTAGTATATAGTGATATATAATCTTATATAATATAATATAGATTATATATATATATAGTAATATATATAGTATAATATATACACATTATTGTGAACACAATAATAAATATGTTACAGTCGAATAAACAAAGTCAAGACTAAAAAAAGTAAGTCTTTTTTATCAAAGTCAAATGTGATTTATATTGTTCTGTTTAACTGAAAATAAAAACTAACTGACAACCATGAGAAAATACTAAATTATTTTGAGGACGATGTATTACTTAAGGTCCAAGAAATTTACTTATAATGTATAGCTAATAGATCTAAAGATAGATATACTAGTGTAATATATATGAATGAAGTTGTAATATAATATATATTTATATATATAAGTATAAGATATTATTATATTGAAGAGATTCAGAAGTTATATATATTATTATCGTATTATATGAGATATATCCGTAATTATCCAAAAATATTCACTTTTTTTAACATTTTAATATAAAATTGTTCATTGATCAATAATTATATTTAAGATATTATCGAACTTTTAAATCATGTCGGTTACCATTTTAATGGTTTTTTACCAATATATTAAAAAGAAGCAAAAAAAAACAAGAAAAAAAGAACCGCCCCTCCCCCCCCCCATGCAGTATACATTTTTGAATCCTTGTCCCTCAACACTTGCGAATTTTGTTAGTGAATCAGATATACTAGCAATATATTTAAAAAAACAAAATCAAATGAATAAAGTAAATAATGCTGGAACGATTTATTATGCATGTTTAGCAATAATTTAGTAACTCAAATAGTTTAGACCATCTTTATTTTTTTTTAATTTTTTTTTATTTATTTTTTTTGTTAAATATATTGGTGAAATAAATAATGGATATAAAAGTAAAATTACATTACGTTGTCTGTCAAGTAAGTAGGTTTTGTTGTGTTTAATATCCTTGTGTTGTGTGAAGCTGATTTAGTATTAAAGTTTCAATTTTGATGTGTTAAGCTTTTCACTTTCAATTTATGAAATGTGTTACGAATTCATACGATGATAATTGTATATGAGGTGGAAGTTTTGATTAATCAACATGTCCAGTAATATATAGAGGATATATATATATAAATATTTATAGTATATATAGATATGATATACTAAAGATATATAATAATGACATATCAAACGATTGCATAGATAGTATATAGAAGATATATAGAGATAGATATGCATTATATAGTAATAGTGATATATAATAGATATTATATATATATATATAGATAGATATTATATATATATTACTGTATTATACTATTAATTTGAGAGGTGGCGTAAAAAAGGAATGCAAATTTTCAGAGTACTCGAATTGTGAAGAAAGTAAGGCACAGAAAGTTAGAGTATGATTGTGAATGATGGTAATCAAGGACTAAATATGGGAAAAAAATTTTCAGTTATTTTGTATGTATTAGGGTGAAGGGATTTTAGAAAAAGACAAAAAATAGACCAAAAGTATTTACGAGAAATTTTACCTAAACGCTCAAAATATTCAGGTAAAGTTACTTTTTTGCTGAATTGTGAGTAGCATCTAGAGTGACATGTGAATTGTTAGTTAACCTTATGACGAAAATGATTTTAGCAACCATTGCTGGGAGAATATGATAATTGAGTTACGCGAGGAAAGAAAGGCCTATTTTTTGATAGAATTTAGAAGTGATCAAAATATTGGGAGTTATTTGGACAGTTATTTGCAAATTCATGCTCATTATGACACTCCGTCCAAGGGCCAATCGTAGCTTGATATAATATTTTTATTCGTGCGAGTGAATGTTTCAATAGTATTCTATTTTTTGATAAGTGCTCATTATTTTTCAGCTTTTCGTCCATTTCACAATTTTTTTATGAAAGGAAGGGGAGAGAGATGGATGATGAGGACCAAACTTACCGACCGTGGTGGCGTGCAATTGCGAGATATCACACGGAAGACGACTGCCAAACATGCCAAGACCATAATGTTAGAGAGTGTGTAGAAGATTGGATATACGCAAGGAGAAGAGCAGTGTTTAGAGAACGAGACACAGTTGTCTTAATTCAGGCATATTTGAATCAATTTTATGTGAACATGTGGATTTTGAGAGCAAAGTTGCTCTAATCTAGCCGATCTACTCTTTTCTTGTCGGACACGTTTTCTGCAGGCATGACGATTGTGTGAAAGGGGATGAGATGAGATGGAGAGGAGATATTGACGTGAAAAAATTAAAAAAGATCAGAAAAATGTACTGCTGAGGTGATTTTATTTTGGAAGATTGATAAATGATGAAAAATCGTCTCTATTATCTAGCTGTATCTATCATTGGAGAGAGGAGGAGAGAGGTGGCAGGACTTGAACATTTGATTACAATCGATATGACAGATTCACTGTGAGTCCGTGCGAGAATCATAGAATTATGAAGTATAGGGGGAAGTCGTGAAAAATTTCTAACTAGATGTTCCTTCGATTTTTAGAAATCTTATCTTTAAGTACCCCCCGGGTAACGAACTCTCGGAGTAAGTAATGTATGTCTTTCATCCACTATTGAATAAGTCACGGAAACACATGTTTCTGGAGTGATGGAAAAAATGCATTTCTCTCAATCACAGATCAATTGATTCTCTTTATGGTCGCTCTGGGAGATACTCGTTGTTTTGAACAAACCTTTTACGAGATAGGTTTAGGAATAATTTACACTGACTTGACATCTGAAGAGGTTATGTATGAGAAGACCAGACAGGAGGCATAGATGTCTTCACAAGTGAGTGTCACGAAACGCAGCATTTGAGTTGTTCGTAGGGACTTCTGAATGAAAGATTGATCGTAGACCCCTTGTTTGCCGTGTCAGCCATCGTGCATGACTGGAATTGTCCGGATCTCCTACAACCGATTTGAACACAATTGTCCTGTTGGGAATTGGCTTGATAATAGTCCAGCAGAGAGAGAGTAGTATACGTGTTGGTTTTAACTGAAAACCAGTTTTTTTCATTGTTTCATCTAATTGAACTGTTTCATTCGAAATTTATAACGGGTAATTTCTCACCATCAGGAAGTTGTTTGCCTATTTCCCAGAGAATGAGAGACTAGTTCCCGTGTCGATGCAGTGTCAGGTACGAAGGTATCCAAATAAGTAGTGACATGGAGGAAATGGAAGATAGTCGTTGAAGTAGAGAGGTAGAAGCAAGAAGCAGACGAACGCAAGACTGCAGTAAGAGCGACTTAAGTATTTAGATTGAGTACGAGTGAATGATGGAGATGAAAAGAGAATGATTATTGATCACGACAATCAAACAAGAGTCATTCTCCTCATGCTCATCCCATTGAGATTTATCAATTTCATTCTCCAAATACTCATCTTATCAACTAATGGCTTTCCATGTTCATCTAAACTTCTTTAATACATTCAGTTGTTAATACATTTTCATTGAATCTTGTGTTGTTGCATAATACGCTGAATAAATTTCAAATATGGTCCTCGTTTTCTCTCACCTATCCAAATCTCCACATCTGGTCTCTTAGTTGTGCTGTACTCTCATAGTGATGGTCAATAAATTTATGGTCACTATAACTGATATCGTATATTGAGTGAATATACGCGACTTTTTTCCTTTACGTTTTTTGACTCTTTAAATTTAGATTTGTATCCTTTTTTTTTCTCATTTGAAAAGAATATATTATATATCTTCTCTCACTCTATTTGACACTGGTATATTATTTAATTTAATACCTATTTGCTTACTATAATGGGTACTAGGTCACATATATATTGTCTATAATACGTAGCGTTGTCTTCTTTTATTTCGATCTATTACTCTACCTTGCCTCCATATCTCTGATCACTATATTAGATCGAGACATTATCTATTTTCAGAATATCATGCCTAAGTTCATGTAAATTAAATCGTCTAAGATAAAGTCATAGATAGCTAGATGTATGATCTATCTCAGAACCCAATTAATTCACTAAGTTATATAAAGCAGGAAGTAGTCCTAATATATTTCAATTAATACACTACATTATGAGATGTGTAAAGGAATGAAGACAAATCAATTTTCATGTCTTTCGTGTAATGAAGCTTGTCGAGTAGTTTCCCTTTATTAATCAATACCATAGTAAGGGTTCTAATGTTTATTTTTGTTATAATTGATATTTAATAAAGTATTATGCTCATTATATTTTATTAACATAATTACAAATATGTTATTTTCATGCTTTCTTTCATGTATTCTTACGTATTCTTTCAAGATTTCTTTCATGCTTTCTTTCACGTAATCCTTTAATGGACTTTTCGGGTGTGATGATTTAAAAAAATATTTTTGGTAAGTGAAGTATCACGCATCAAAAATGAAGAACTTAGGCGTTATTAGAGAAACGAAAAAACGTAGCCTCCATAATTTTAACGTCAAAGATATAAATAATATTTGAAATAGCGTTCGAAATGGTACATAAGTCCTCTAGCTTTCTTACGACCCCTCTCTCGCCATTGCTCAATCTAAAGGATATACTAAATAAATAATTTGTATATATGAGTGTCTTCGTCAACTATGATGTTCTAGATAGTTCTCTGACCATTATGTAAGAGATTAACATACATAGAAAATGCGACATCGTATCCTCACACTGCTGGCTACACTCTTTCGAATTGCTATATACACCCCGTAGTTCATATCCTCACATGGCCCAGGGTGTATCAGTGCCGCACAATCCATAGCCCTACTACTACATACAAAACCCCGTCGATTCTCTTCCTATACATGACTACTCTTTATTCTCCTCCTCTGCCAAACTTCACATTCTTCTCTTCCTTTCAAGACATACTGATTCACTCCGACTCTCAATATCCACTAATTCTATATCTTCTAGGTATCTCTCCCAGCGCGTTCTCAGGTTTTACCATACACTCAATCTCCATTAATTTACATCCTGATACTACCATCACCTGATACTTTATCATTATCAATTCCTTCCAATCACATAATACACAGTGCAGTCGAATTACTTTCATTTAATATCTCTCTATATCTTACCCTTTCTTCACACCGCAACATAACTCTGATTATAATACGTTCATCCTTCATTTTATTAATTCTTTTCTACACCTATTATGCATGTCATCTAAGATTTGTCACATCTGAACAATTAACTTTAGGTCTAT
>JABUQX010060867.1:0-52551 GCA_015478945.1 Trachelipus rathkii | reverse complement strand
GAAGTTTACGTTCTTCTTGAAAAGTTTTTTCCTAGGTCAGAAACTTGGAAACTGGAATTTGAATAATATGGGACAGAAATGGGATAACAAAAGTTTGTGAATGCATAACCTGCACTGCAATAGATGCTTGTCTAGTTGTAATAAATTTTGCCTAGCTTCCCACAAATATATGGAAGCTTACTACAAATATTTTAGTTAACTCTCCTGTTTCAACCAGCAACTACTGAGAGATTTCATTTCAAATTAAGCGTTTAAAAACTACTTAAGAAACTCAATGGGACCAGATCGTTTGACAGGTCTAGCCTTTACTTAACATTCACAGGGAAATCAAAGTAGATCCCGATGAAGTAATTACACTTTTTGCAAAAAGTCCCAGGAGAAAAAATTTTGTACTATAGGTAAATTTTGCTCATTTTAGCTCTTATATTGTATATATATATAATATATTATATATATATATATATATAATATATATATATATATATATATATATATATATATATATATATATTATAATATATATATATATTATAATATATATATATATATATATATATATATATATATATATTATATTATTATATATAGATATATATATATATATATATTATATATATATAATTATATATAATACTATAATATATAATATATATATTATATATATATTAATATATATCTTATATATATATATATATTCATATATATATATATATATATTATATATTATATATATATATGTATATTATTATAACTATATATATGATATATATATCATATAAATTATATAGTATAATATTATATAGTGATATTGATATATATATATATAATAGTATATATATATATATATATTATATATGCGATATAGTATTATCAATTCCCTTTTCTAATATTAGCTTTATATATAATAGATAGATATAGGTAAATATATATATATATACTACTATATTTCGCTTATATATATATTCGAACTTTTATTAGTAATTATAATTAGGACTGCCTGTCCTTTAATAGGGTTGTTAACCGATATAATATGTGTCTCGATATTGTATGTATAATCACGAAACCTCCAAGATGTCAAATCGATTTTTTTTACGGATTATTCTTCTAAGGAGAATAGAAGAGTGCTCGACAAGGTTTGCCAAGAGGGTTTTTTTTTTTTCTCCTTTTTTTATAAAGAAGATCACCATTACCCAAGATTAAATTAGCAAAGATCTGAAAATAAGTCAGGTCTCTCGGGCCTCACGGGGGACGACCGGGGAAGGGGTGTCGTCCCCCGCCTCGTTGCGTCCCTCTCGTCGGCTCGATAAGCCCCCCTCTCATACTAGAAATAAAAAAAAGAAAATTATAAAAAATTACATATATATCCTTTAACTGAGAAAAAAAAAAGCAACTTGTGAAAAACTCTAGGGGTTCTTCTCTATTGGAGAGATTTAGCTAAACCACGTCACAGTGCAGGGAGCCTGCCACCAAAGGCGAGATTTGCGTGATTCTTACGATAATCCCGCCTCACTGATACTGTACACTTTCCCCTTTGATCATCTATTAAGTGCCCAAACGCTATATAAATATATATATATTAGATTAGGTATATATATACGTAATTATACTATATATATATTATATTATATATACCTATTATTATATCAGTAATTAATTACATATTTTTTTATATAGTTAGGATTAATTTGTGAGTATTAAAATATATATATAATATAATATATATAGTAGTAATGCATATATTTATAATATATAACGTAGATATATATTTTCGAGAACATGACCCCCCGAATTTTATTTCACCATTTCTCTCGTAGTCCGCCCTTGTAAATATAGAGAGTACGATTTATAAGATATTACGTCTCTCTGCATTACATAACCTCTCACGTTATATAAGTAGGTATAGGTTGTACGCTTGACTATAATTATCTCCAACAATATATAAATATAAATAATAATTAATAATAATATATATTATATATATATATATAATGGTTTTACAAAAGGGTATAGATATAATAATGCACTGAATTGGTACTATATATGATATATATATATATATATATATATTATATATATATATCATTTGAATATATATATATATATATATTTATATAGTATTAAGTGATAGATATATATTTATATATGATATTGAGTATGTATATATATATATGTAAGTAATATTATGTATATAAGTTTTTCCAAATGATTAGGATATCTATATATAAGTATAATAGTAATAATGTATATACGTGTAATAGTTCGATAGTTTGTTATGATATGTCGTAGTAATATTTTTCATGGTACAGATTTCCTGGTCACCACGCACGCAGACTCGGAATTGGACGGCCCGAACGCCGCCTATTCACAGGAGCGGGGAGTGTGTTGCGCGGCGGTCAGGAAAAGTGACACCATCTTACGCAAAATTACGCAGATGAGCACCAGGCACGCCCAAGGCTTGTGATGTGAGAAAGAGGAGATTAAATTCCAGCAGGAAACCACAGAGAAGATATGAAAGAGAATTCCACAGAAACAGAAGTGCACTGGAAAAGAAAATGCGGACAGCCAACCGCAGCAACTAGGCCTGGAGGTTGCCAAATATCCACAACAAAAACTCATGTGCAGACCACAGCACCCCCGTGTGTGCATTACTTGAGGCGTTCGCTTAAGGTGGAGGTACATGCGAAAAAAGTGCACCAGAGTTATCCCTCGAGCACCTGCCGACTGCCGAGGCCCTATAGGAAAAGAGATAAAGCACCCAACATCGCGCCGCAAGCGAGAAGAGAAGGGGAAAGAAGAGAGAAGGTAGTCAAAGTTGAAAAAGTGAAGTGGAAAGGGCGGAACAGTTTATAAGTCTTTTGGCTTTGACTCGAACCCTCTGTTCACAAAAGGGCCGGCGTTGAAGCGAAGAGCCCCCCAGATATGAGAGCCGTACTCAATAACTCCATACAAGATCGGATGAGGCCCTTGTATTAGCTGGAGTAACAGTCTCGCAGTCTAAACAAATCCCAGTTTCTTTAAGGCCACACCTAGCAACCATATGTGTGAAGGAGAGAGTATGGCCAAGACATTTTATGTTTCTCTTTGGTTAAAGGCCCTCAAAGGATGTAGGGAGTTATTAGAGGTGATATCGTCTGAACACAGGAGACGAGGTGGACGTGGCTCGAGAACCGTTCGAAAAGAGAATAGGAAAAGTTGGAAGGCTTGATTTGTGGAGTGACGCGCGCGCATTTGTAAGAAGTTGAGTGTTTTATTGAAGAATTAAAATTTTCACAAGGTTGAGACAGGACCCCACCCGGAAATTCCTATCCAGATCAGCGATATCAGAGAGAAAGAAATCGGAAAGATTTATACGAGAGTCAGCGAGAATTTCTAGAAGTAAAAGAGGAGAGTGTGACATAGGAAACTGAATGAGAATATGATATGAAAGGATGAGTCATTGATAGGGTCGTGATGTCATATCGGGCATACTCCGATGTTTGTATTCAGGAAAGTGTTAGCATGGTCCTAAGGATTGTGCTCCGGAGAAGAAGATCAGATTTAATGAAAGTAAGAATAAAGTAGGAAGGATATAGGACAGAAGCCCTGAGGTTTAACCCAACCAGCAGAACTCATAACAGAATAAAGAAGCAAGAAGTCCACACCAGTCGCAAAATCACAAACAGCCGAACATGTTGAGAACATGATATTAGATGAAAAGAAAAACATATAGAGAAAGACAAATTTCAGTGGTGCAAATAAATGAAAAAGGCTTAATAGGTTTCCTCAATAGATAAAGGTGAGCTTGCGAGCTTTTATAGTGTATGTGACGCGTGCCATACTCCGGTACATAAACTCTTTGGTATATGTCCAAGCGCCACCACGCATAGTCTCCGATTATTCCGTTTAATGGGATTGGTAAACACCTAAGAAATCAGTCAATGATAGGAAGTATATCGCCAGGCCATAGCGACACCGCCGTGAAAGCCAATCAACTGGCATGAGCACGGTGAAAAGTTCCAAAAAGTGAATGAACGATTCCAGATGACATTTAAAGAACGCCAGAGTTAGGAGAAGGGTTTCAAAGATCTTAGACCTAGAACCACAACTGCAGAGCCTCACTAGCCGGCTCGATAGTTTAGAAGGATCAGGAGCCGGCTACTCTTTTTTTGGAAACGGGACCTATAGGACATGTGTTGCTTTGCCTAAAACACTGAGGAAGCAGTAAGTTAGTAATGTCAGACATATAGAGAATATTAAGTTTCGTGAACAAGGAGGTTATCTATTGATTCTGGTGGGCAGCACGGATAAGCACCACTCCCTCATATAGAACTCGGGAAGGGTTAATGCCATCAGGGCACCCCGCCTTCTAACGGTTACAGTAGAGTTTCAGGAGCCCATGCACGTCACCGAATGTCGATTGTATTCTCACAGGCAATAGTGGTACAACTAGGACAACCCTTGAAGGGAGAAGGAGGAGGATGAGGATTAGCAGAATCGTCCGGGTTCGATGTTAGAGTGGAAAAAATAGGATGGAGGTCCGTAAGATGATTGAACTTATTCAACGTTTGGAGAATAAATTACAGCAACAGACATACCAAATCAGAAGGCGAATAACGGAAGGAAAGGACAGATTATAACAGAAAAGTTAGTTAGAGATGTATTCTCTCTCGGCAGAGGGCCTGAAAGGAATTATAGTCAGTTCAAACCAAGTAGGAGAACCAAGGCACAGGTTTCCATAGCGCACTCTCTCTTTCCTGATGACGCCTCGCTTTGCTCGCTCCGTACGCCTGAGTTAGCCCTGCAACGATTTCTAGTTGACTGAAAATTAGCAATCGTGATAGGAGAACGAGAATTTTTCCACTCCCATGACTATGGATACGCACTGTCTTCTATGCCTGAAATATGGCTCCAAGAGAACAAAGCCTCTTCGATCGAACCATGAGATTAGGAGGAGAGAAAGATTTTAGTCGAAGAAGAGAGGAAATGAATCTGCTTCATCCAATCAACGATGTACAGCTTCCACCTTATCGAGCAGAAGGTCGGAAGCCGTCACCAGATATCAAAGCGCAGTACATTTCCAATTCTATAGTTATGCGTAAAAAGGATACGCTAGAGCACCCAATTTCCGGGCTCCGCATCAAAAAGTGCTCCAGTAAAATATCGAGTAGGGCTCAGGTATGTGCATGCTAATGTTAGAGAGAAAGTTAAATTTAAATTAAGGATATACTGTAAAACTAAGGTGTATTTTGGTCTCTCAAATTCTACTCGAATTTACGGAGCAAAAGTGGTGTATTTCTAAGAGAGGAAGGACTAGTGGTGTAGAAAATAGATCAATGTGGTGATTCAAGAATTGGTCTGTAGGTGAACAGTATCCCAGCTAAAATGTTGTGATGGTTCTTTAATTAGTATGCTCCAGATCGCTTGAGAAATTAGCTGAAGATTCGGCCTCTCCTCCACCTCAAATCAAAGGTAGAGCGACCCCAATATTATCCCTATCTACTCTCATACTCTCATATATATACTTAGACCTTATTATATTATATTTAAAATAGATATTCTGTATATATTATATTAGATTTAAATATATTACTATTATATGATATATTATTTGTAATATATTTATATATATTATTATATTATATTATATATAAATGATGTCAATATTATATATATATTGTATATTATTTATATTATTTTATAACTTATATATAATAAAATATTTATTATGCTAATGTAATTAATATATATATATTATATATAATATATATTTACTATAATTCTATCATTATTATATATTAATAATCAGTTATAATAATAATATATAACTAATAGACAAAACTTTAAAAGAAAATACCACCTAATATATATATACCATATATATATATATCCTAACCATAAGACAATACTTTTAAGCTAATCTATCCCTTACTATATATATATATATATATGTTATTATATATGCGTGTATGCCAAACAGCAGATGTTAATCATATATATGTGATTATATATATCTAATTTAGCCTAATATTATATATTCATAAGGTCACTATATTATAATGATATTATATAATTAATTAATTATAATTTATGGATAAATAATATAATGAATTACTAATAAAAGATAAAGTTATCTATATTATGTTATATTATAATACTACTATACTGTATATATATACCAATACGTATATAAGTTATTATATTTAATGCTTAATATATATACGTTATATTTATATATAGGAAGAAGTGATTATAATTTATTATACATAACTATATATATATATATATAATATAGAGATATACTACTATAATAATTTATATATATAAATAATTGTTAACACTTACCAAATGATCTTATTCCTTTAATTTGAAAAAGGTCATAATTTACTCATATATATCTTTATATTTAATAGATTGTTACAATATATATATTCTATATAACTCTTATGTTCTATTTTATTTATCTATTCTTCCCAAAATTTCACAAATAGTATTGCAATATATTTTTGCAAGGTAAAGATTTGGTTAATTTCGGTATTTACTATTTCAGTACGACTGAGTATCTAATAAGATTAGCTGACAAGTGACAAGAATATTCATTATCCTTTATTTTTATGTAATTGTTATACTTATGTGCATACCCCCGCCCCGAATCTCTTGTTAAAGGCACCCACCCGGAAGAAAATTTGTCTGAATAAGAAACACTGCTTTCCAAGGATCTAAATATTTATTTTATGGGAATATTATTTACTTAATTTACTTAAAAAAAATAGTTTTTGAACGATAATTATAAAAGCACGAAAAAGTAGAGGACACCTATTCTCGTGGTTAAATCCAGAGCCAGTTTCTCCGTCTCTGTGACTTTGAGACATCTTCAATGAAACGTTTTTTTGATTTAAGCACGAATTAAAACTGCTAACCTATATTAAGCGATTAAACTGAGAGTCTCGTTTTAGTTTCGCTATAATATACAATTTAATTACTCTCAGTTAAAGTATTTCAACATCTTTAAAGTACATAACAAAAATCCCGATAACAAAATAAAAGGAACAAAGTCTTTACCATCATCACAAGAAAGAAATTGGTGTTAAATGAGAATTGCTGTCTATCCTCTAGCGGGATATTCATTGATCTTAAGGAAACACAAGCCAGTAAATGGATATAATGACTAAATACTCAACCAAAATATTGATAATACAAAGTTGTTTAAACATATTTAAATTAACAAAAAAAATCAATGCATGTTAACTTTTCTAGCCTTCTGTTAAAATCTATTATACTTAAATGGCTTCAAGTCTATTATAATCAAAATTTTACCATTCTGAAGCTGTTCTATAGGGCATTCGATTTCCCAATATTTTCTTCTGGTCGATAGACCCTAATTTTACGCCCCCCCTATACAAATGTAACATAATACTTAAGCAATATATATTCTCATTTGTAAAAACATTACTATTTGTATTAAAAACACAAAACTTCAAATTGATCCAGCACTTTTTAAGTATTGCCTCTCTCTAAACCAGTGTTTCTTATCCTAAGTATTCGTGACTGTACAGTCTATTCTTTCCAGAATTTATCTCTAGATTATTTTTATAAAATCCGCAATTCTAGACGCAATTTCATATCAACTTTATCGCAGAAAATTTTTTAGCACAGGAATGACACATTAAATCTTACGAAAATAATGCATTCGAGAATGCACCATCGATTAACACAACATTACACACAAACATTCACTGATGATTTTTACACACAGATATTATTCGATCTCTTTTGTGCCTCAGCGCTATGCACAGCCCCGCATTATCCATAAACTCATATATTTTACTTTGTCTATATTAATTTGAAAAGTGACAAAAATTTAGTCCATTTTTTTATAATATCTACTCATACGATCAACATCAAATTTGCAGGGGTTGTACAATCAGGCAAGATACATTATTTTTTACTTTAGAATAGATAGTACCATAAAAAAAAAAATATTAAATTAAAATATTTACAAAATTTATATTAAAATAATCCAAGAACAAAATCCAAACCATTAATGCATTACAAAAGATTTAATGTAAAAAAGATTGCAGCTTGCGCCATTGTATAAGCCCTGAAAATTGATGTTGATCGGATTGTTTGAAGAAAAAAAAATATTGGCAATTTTCACTGATTTCAAATTTAATAATAAAAATGGTGGATACAAAATATTTAGGACAACCGAACTGAGCACAAAAAAAATCGAAAATATGCAGAGATATCATCGCAGTGATATAATTGGTGAGTACCTATGAGAACATTCTATGACTGTATTTAAGTTTGAAGCATTCCAAATAATTCTGAAAGTTGATAGTAAAAGGAAAAAAACTGGAATTTGATAAAAAAAAATATAGACATAATTCTGCTAAAAAAGACAAAATGAGTAATCAGAAAGGAAATTAGCCACAAGTGAAAAAAAACAAACAAATTAAAAATTTTAAAAAGGAGGTCAAAAAAAGCCACATTTTGGTAAAAAAAATAAAAAAAAATAAAATGAATTATTATATAATGTAGATCAAAAATCAGGACTAGAAATATACCGAATCTTTATGTAATCAACTCAATAGTTTATTGTGAGAGGCTGAAAAAAAACTGGGAGATCTGCACCAGGATGCAAAATGTTAGTTACCGCCTATGATGCCCCTTATTAACGAAAAAGTCCAAGAGAAATCTACTCATTTAGTATCTGTTAATATTAAATGAATTTTAAGCTTCGACCACCCTTTAATACGACACGCTTGTAATCATCTTCATAATAAAGAATTTCTTATCCCTTAATAATCGGTGCTATTGAGCACACGGCCAAATAGTGACATAATAATTATAAAAAATTTTCCTTGTATGCAATAAATTCCGTGTAATGCGACAGATAATTTGATATCAGTAGCGACTTTTTAAGATTTGGAATAACTGTATAGAGTCTAAATAATTTCGTCCAATTTTTTAATCTCACCCTTTCGGAAAAATCCTCCTCCTTTCTAGTGCTTCTTAAAAAAATTTTCATTATCGAATGAAGTAGGCTGGTTGTACTTCATCTTCTCTTTCATGTAGTCGAAACTGCTACAAAAGCGACCATAAATAAACATACTTTTTCATAAATATTTTTAAATCTGCTACAACACTTTTCAATAGAAAATTATCTTCCAAATAAACTAGATCTTGTCCTTAATAGAAGTACTTGACATAATGAGAGACCAATTTGGAAGGCTAATTGAATCACAGTGCTGAGGTGCCTCCTTCTAGGATTAAGCGAATCGACTTTTCGTACTGACCATATGATATATTTAAAAAGCAGCTAAAAGCCAATTAGTGTATAACCGGCTTAAAAATTATTTTAATTTTTGGGTGTTCTAATCACCTTATTGCTACTGCTTTACCGGCTTTTAATGGTCTCAATAAAATACATGTTTTTATTAAAAATTTTAACAACTTTTTAAAAAAGTCACAAAGAATAAATGTGTTCCAAAACGTTAATATTGACAGGTTATTCTTTAAATTTAAAATGTCGGACTCAACGTTAATACGGGAACTCTGCAAATACCTCTGTTTTGTACATTAAGTGTTTGACATAACACATATAGACCAGTCTCAGATTGCAAGTTTTGATTCAAGCACTGTAGTACTCAATCTCGTATCCCTCTTCAGCTCCAATCTAACTTCGTACATCCATTTTGGGGATTGGTCCCCTATCTTCTCATCTCGTATGGGTAACTTACCATTTCTGATTCCATCAAGTAAATCAATCATTCATCCTTCCGTACATTCTGCATTCGTCATCTGCATTCCGTCATTCTGCATTTCTTCTTTATGCACGCTTCTGCTGACTAAATCTTACTTCGATCTTATCGCTATAATACATCTCTGTGTTTTTACGGCTTGGGAACCCAATTCCCTCCAGGGAGCGTCTAACAATGGATAACACACGTGGAAAGTTAACTTTGAAAAACTAATTGTTTTATTCATGTTCTACCGTCCTTATTAACATTTGATACCTCAATATTGCTATTAATAACCGTGTCATTATCTTTTCTAAACCCGCACCGCACCCGTATTCATGAACGTGAGATTCCGGCCCTGGCTCCGGCTGGGCCCTCTTTTTGGCAGAGTGGGTCTCTCATATTCTTGCTTATTCATATGACGACTTCTTTTCATTTCTTATCGTTCTTAATCTATCTTCCACGGCTACGCACTCGTGACTTCAATCTCTGGCTCCAGAGCTCCAGCACGGCTTCCGCTCAAATATTCCGTTATTGCCAATACTCAATTGACTTCATCCTTCGCTGTCAGACCTTATGAGACTTCTATAACTTATTCCGTCTTCTGTCCTCTTGTACTTTGCACTCTAAGCTTTTTCTTCTTTTTTCAGGTGGAAACCCAATCAGTGGGGTCGACCTCCCAGATACTTAATTGAGGATCTGACACCCTCAATAAAATGTAGATCATACCGTCTTTTGTTATACTTTATTACATTAACACCAATATTAGGACTGTGTTGTGTGAAAGTTACGATGTTTTACTATACTCAGGTACTACTCACGACTGCAGACACTACAATGGCTCATATCGATGATTCGGTCATATGAGATAATCTCTATTGCGTTCCTCCATCTTCCTTCTTGCCATAACACCTTTAGCGCTTTTTCATAATTGGGTAACCCCTCCATGTATGGTATCAGGCACCTTGATTGAGTGGGTTCTGAAACTCCTCCTGAAAATCGGAAATATATGATCGTGAATAACCATTATATAAGGACATCTCACTTGTGTGAATAATCTTCATTATGATATTGTAGCCAGAATTCCTCTGGCTGCTGGATATCGAATGAGGCCTTTTATTTTTTTCAGTGTCTCCTCGCACTTGGGCCAATCTCTGGCTCTCAGAATCTTCTCCTCTAAAACATACTATGTTATGCACTTTTTTCATGCACTTCGCCAAATTTATCTATCTACTGAGCATTTCCAAGTTTTTGGGGGGCTCAACCCCCCCTCAACACATTAGGCGTTGGGGCGCAAAAACTCGGGACAAGGTAAGAGACACTACCAGCCGTTGGTGTTAAGCGGGTTTTATTTGCAGTCGTAGCAAGTTTAAGAAGAAATAATGATAACCGATCCTCTCACAAAAATAGAACGTGAAAAGTAAAAAAGGGGTGGGGCTTAATGACGTTATTCGCACCGCATATAAAAAGTTAATTTTTTTTGTGGTCACAGTTTCCAATTGGGATCATAGATCCCTAAATTCGGACTTATCCAGTTGCGAAAATCAAATATTCTCCCCAATTCGACGACTAATTCTCATTCTCTTCTATTAAATCGCCCAGCACAGAATTTAAACTTCAAATTTTGGGGTTTTTTTTTCTTTTTTAAAATATTTTTGGTTATCCAAAATGATATACTTTACGTCCTTAACGAAATTATCATTTATGATGTCTTTAAAATCTTTTAAACAAAGGAAAAATACTTACCACACGAAAGGGAGATTTAATTACGTTGTCTATCTGTTATGTTACTGAATCCTGGTTCCGTCCCGTTACGAATTTATCAATTTCTTTAATTTGACCTTTTTTTGAGTCTGCTTTTAAGTCTTCGTAATAAAGAACAAAACATCATCGGGGTCGTTTCTCTATTTCACCAATCCAAGCTACCATCCCAATAAGATCCTGTAGGCTATATATAAAATTAATGTGATATTATTTATATATATATTTATTATATAATTATATATATATATAGTTAGTCTTAATATATATAAAAGTATTATAATTTATTATGATATATTTATATAAAATCAGAATTAAAATGTAATTATATCTATAATAAATATTTATATTATATATTATATTATATATAATATTAGTAAAATAAAAATATATTACTAATTATTATTTTAGGATACTATATTATTATTATTAATATATAACTATAATATTTATATATATTATTATACTATATAATATTTTTATCTCTCATATGTTTATATTGTTAATTATATTTAATATATATATATTATGTTATAATAAATATATAATATTTATTAATATTAATATATAAGTAATATTTTATATAATTTAATTTATAACTAAATATAAAAATTTTTTATATTATTTACTATATTTAATAATTTTATTATATGAAAACTTAATGCAAGTCCTTTGTCAAATTTATTATTTATACTAATTACAAAGTATTATTATTCATTTTATTCCTTTATTTGTTCCAAATTATTTGTTATTTTTTTTAATAAAAATTCCTTTTTTTTTTCTTTTTATTTTTTTTAATTTTTTAATTAATTTTTTTTTATATTATTTTTTTTATTATACAATTTTTTATTATAATTTTACTTTTGTGATAAGTTTTTATTTGCATATATATATATATATTACTTTGTTAATTTATAATTATTTTATATATTATATTATATCAGGCATTTTTATATTTAGATGTGTTATTACCAATGTTTTTTATTATATAACCTACTGTAAATATAATAATGCTATTTTTTTTTTCTCATTATGTATTTTTCTTCTAATCATGCGATTTTTTTGTTTAATGTTAGCTGTTTTTTTATTTTGATTCTTCGGCTCATGCCGAGTCAATAGTTATATATTTATCTTATCAATAGTTCATAAAATGATTATGCAAAACAGTATAACTAACTTTTTTTTCATTGATATAATAGATAAGAGTGTCTCACGAATATTGCTCGTTTGCAATCGTTAGTTATGATTATAATATTCTTGTGCTTTGGAGAATATTGAGCTTAAGTTATGTCTGAAGTATTCTTGGAAGTTTTATAGATTATTGAGGTTTATTGTAATATTTTCATAATTCAATAGGTTATATAGAGTATATATTTAAGAGATATGATAAATTCATTGAAATAATATATATACTTATATTATTGTTAATAGTGCTATAAATATTATATACTATATTATGTAGATTGTTAGTAATGTATGTAGTCTTATAATTGAATAAATAGTATGTGTGTAGTGTGGCTGATGTTTATATGGTTTATTATTGTGATATATAGATCTTTAGATAGTCAGTAATATTCTGATTGAATCATTTACTCTGAAAGTTAGTACTATATATATATTGGAACTTTATGTTAATGTTTTAGCAGTATATTTATTCGATGTATACTTATAAAACTCGGCGAAAAAAATTGCTTAATTGTGTACATTAAATGTTATATGTTAATATTTTTTTGTGGAGAATATTGAGTTTAATTATCCAATATTTTTAATACTATTGTTTAGTATGTTAATTAACGTGTATTCATATTGTGTTAGAAGAGAATTATGGAGTGGTAAGAGGATACCGTTGTATATGACTGCACATAATAGTAAAGAATTTCCACTTCTTCTTTAAGTAATGCACAATCGGAAGAATTGTATATATATAGTATATGTATTTATATGTCTTATATATCCTCAATATAATTATACTCGAAAATATTAGTGACTGTGCACACCAAGAGCCTCCTTCAATAATTTACTTTACTCACTAATATGGCTCCAGAATATGAAGTGGTTGAGTATATATAAATCACTTAGGATATGGTAGGGAGTAGTAATGGATGTATTGTTTATTAGGTTTTGATTTACTGAAATGTTTTAGCTATATAGGATTAATGATATATAATATACCAATAAGTATATATATTATATATATATATAAGAAATTCTACGTCATAGGAAAACTATTTATATTAGATACTCACTTTAAATACTAAATAGTTTTTCACTAAATGAATCTACTTGATATATAAATAGGTTCAGGATGGAGATGGATATTGTGGTATTAAGTAGTGTGATTTTGATTATATAGTAGGCACTCGTTAGATTATTACTTATATTTAGTTAGATATTATAAGAGTTTACAACGTTTTATAAATGTTTATATAATGATATTAAATATATAAAATATATAATAGTATTTGAATCGCTCTCGTTAAATACAATATCTTAGTAATCATATAGTATCTCAATATAGATCAATATAGTATCAATTTAGAATTCAATGATATGGACAGTATAATATAGAAAATAGGGAGTGGCTATAATAGTGTGGATAAGGTGGTATATACTAGTATTATTTGGATATTTTAAATTTTATTTTTATACTGAATTATATATTAGTGATAATAGTATGTAAAAATGACAATTTTAATAGTATATAAAAAAAATAAATTACTACTATTATACATCAAATAGTAATTCATTGATTAATCATAATTAATAATTCAATTAAGATATACTCAATAGTGATAACTTGAGTCAGCGAAGGTACAGGAATTATTAGCTGATCTTGATCCTATATTCAAGCGAGTTAATGATTTTGAATAATAATTGATATTTTTCCAAAGGCGTTTGCGAGTTTTCTTATATAAAATATAATATAGCTATAGTTATAAAATATATTTTATTAGGATAATTAGTTATTAAATACAAAATACAAAGAATATAATATGTAAATAGCAATATTATATATAAATTTAATATATTACTTATATTTTTGAATTGCAATTATATTCTTTTAGTTTAATAATTTATTTTTAATTGTTTTTATCTATTGATTGGTTCTCTAGAAACCTATAAGTTATATTTGCGGAAATCTAATATGATATAACTTCTCGCAAAACATTATTATATAATAATATACTACATCAATATAAGTATTATCAATACAAGTAATATTATTTAATTATTTAATAACTTACTATAGGTGACACCGACTACCTAGTAGAGCCAGCTCACGCTTGATAATATATACTAGTGGGTGCGATGTGATATTCAATCACTTCATATACTTCATACTCTGATCAGACTCCTTCTTACATTTCATTTCCTTCCGTTTTCGTCCTTCATCCTTTCCTTTCGATCCTTTCTATTATCTTCTTTTTATTTTTTCTTTTTTTATCTCTCTCTATTTTCTATACATATAGTGTAATTTTATGCTACCCCTGTTATATCTGCATTTATACTATATTATACTCCATTTCTCTCTAGTTCGGACTAGAAGGTGTACTCTCAGCGCTTCAACTACCCTGGAATCAACTTTCGCACTTGTCAATTCAACCTTATTGCAAGTGTTACTAATCAATGTAAGTTAGAGAAAGTTCCCTCGTGCTCCTAGTGATTAACTCTTCCTAACCCTCCGTATACAGCATACTTGCTCGATCTACGTTCTGTTCGCAGGAAACATGCAACGTGTAGTATAACGCAAATACCGTATGCCCTTATTATGTTTTATTCTCAGTTCGTGGCGTTCTCGGCCAACGGAAATTTTTGGCTGTGATAGCGATTTCAGTGTTATATTATTTAATTGAATCTCGCGTCGTGTGCAGCGCCCCCTCATTCCTAACATTCGGATACATGAGTTTGTCGAATTGGTGATGTCTAAGAAGCAGATAATCACCGCTTGTAGGAATTGTTATAATCTCGTGCTTCCGCGAGTATCGGAAGAGATTGCCTTAGAAGTAGTAATAATATGTTCATTAATATAGCTTCACATATCTACATAAATTCTCTCTCCAACCTAACCTCGCATTACTAGGTTAATAATGAATACCTAACCCATTATGTGTTTCAGGACGAATATTTGTGAATCTCTAATTTATATAGTAAGTGATCAGCTATTAAATAGGATCTAAGTAACCCTCTTATATAGAGGGTGAGTGATACTCATTAGGTAGTCATAACCTCAATAATACTCACCTCTGTATTGTAACTTCAGTTTAATCAACATGATATGACTATGACCGATATTCCCGATGTCCGTTAAGCTATCAGTCGATTTCTTCTAGTTACATTCCTTTATAAGAGTAGAATGGGTATCGTATAGTCGTCATCCAGGTTATGTATTATATATTCCACTTTAACGATGATTATTGACGCACTCATTTACTTCTCGAAATGAGATGAAACGTGGTGTTACTTAATTGTAAGTTAGGATCTTTCTTGGATGAAATTCCCTCATTTTTCCGTGTCATGTCGCTTAATAGAATGACACTTTTATACATACCAGCTTTCTTTAACCGAAAAAATCCTTTCAGAATAACAGAGACGAATTTAAAAGGATTCTGGATAAAACATGAGACCCGCGGCCGGTAATCGATCACGATAACACTTGTTCTGCTTGTGGTACTAACCATTCTCAGCAAATCGAATCTTCGATTTTCTGTTTTAAAACCGGGGCATCTGGAATGCTAAACAAATTACAAAGATTATCTCATGCCCTGTGAATCATTTAACCACCTCCTCCTTCCCCCTTTATGTGGTGACTAAACTTTCAATAGAAAGCGATTATAATCTGAAATTCACATACAAGAAGTTACAGAGAAACTTCGGAATCATCCCTCTCAGTGTAAGTGCGAGTTTGTCTCGAATCATAAAAATCCAGGAACACGCATTTTACCATCTCTCTCAAAACCCCGGTCCTAACTAAGCCACCGACCTTAATGTTACCAATTGTCGCGACATCACAACTAACCTCTGGACCCACGTCTCTAGGTCCAATTGACAATGGGGTGAAAAATCTTCAACTTGATATGCCATTAATACTGGCCAACCTTGGCAACTTGATAAGACATTATAGCCAACAGCAGTAGCATCCGCAATATTCCTCGGGATTGCAGAACTTCGGCGCGCGCTGTCCCTATAGGCCTGACTACAGTTGTATATACCCTCCCCACCATGCAGCTAACCACACATTACTCACACATTACAAACACATCTAGTTTTTCACTACACTACTCCTAAGTAAATTAATTTATAACAACTAATAATTTAAGTATATATTCACCTTCCTTAGTATATCATAACATCAATTCATACCGAGAAATAATATTAAGAAATATTAATAATAATAAATTATAAATAATAATATAAACCATAATAATTCAACATAATCACTAATTAATCAATATCCAAAGGATACTAATAGACAACACAATAATAATCAAATAACCATCTTTATGTTTTTATAATTCTCTCCACTAGTTAAACTATTTAGTAGGAATTTTAAACATCGTGTTGTTACACTACCATATCATTATTAAATAATTAATATACATTGCATGCTGTGACACTTAGAGGTATTATTCATTTCACCCCTAGAACTTATGTACAAAAAAAAAAAAAAAAAATAAAAACACACAACACAAAAACAAAAAGAAAATCAAAACTTAAATAAATAAAACAACAATAAGTTATCGACCTGCTATTAAAATTATGAGGCATTCAAGCACTAATATCCATGATGCTCGGCTAATAAATTGCTATTAATGCTGAACTTACATTGTGTGATTCGGCACCCGAAATTAAGTGGTTCTCACTTGTGAGATTAGAGACACGATGGCACCATCACGTGATAGCGAACACAAGGGTCCCATACTATACATTTTGCCTTGTGGGCTTAACCTTTTAGCAAGTTATTTGAAAAATATATAACCTGTATACAACCATACAAGAAGCTCTACGACAGCTATTGTAATAAAAAAAACCAGTGTCCTAAATCTCAATCCTCTACAACATCTCACATCGACTCCTCCCCACACACCCGCTTCAACAAGCTCAAACACGATACTCCAATTCAATTATAGGCGTGTAGAAAACATCCTTAGCCACAATTCCCTTCCCTCCAAAAATAATCTCAAATATCACCCAATATCTAATCTCACTGTCATCCCTTCCACCTAACCCACTATAGAGAACCTCTACACCTGCTGCGCGAAATGTATATGTATACTTAATTTAAAGTCTTGCTTTACAGTCACATTTATATTCAGATTGATAGTGTGTGGACCTTCACATCCATATATCGCGAGAACACAACGCGATCCGCGTCTTCTTTATCGTCTTTTCCTTCCAGAGCGCATGAAATCGGTAGTACGAAGTTCCATTTAGAATTTGTCGCTTGCGAAAGATATTTCCGAGTACGGCCTATATCTTCGACCTCAACCTCATTTAATATACCTAGAATCGTGGTCACAACAAATCTTAAATATACTCACCATTAAAAAAATCCCTCTCATAATAATCTCTCTACAATGTTACTCAGGGCCCAGAGCTACTTACATTTATTAACTATGCTAATTTAATTACCTAGGAACTGTTATCATTTAATTTATACTACGTATTCTAATTAATTATTACTACCATGTATAAGCGTATCATACGTTTCAAGAAACAGTACCAAAATCAAAACCTATGATTAATCTTATATTATCGGCTGATAACAAGCTGCCTTACCGATTTATATTAGTAAATACTGTTAACACTCTACTCAGCTACATAATTATTGCTATTTCTTACTTATATTAACTCTAGACTCGTAATTTTTACTACTAATATTATACCAGATTTCTTAACCTCTATTATATACCTTTAAAAAATACAATCTTTTATATTTAACAAATTTTATAATAGTAAAAAAAACTCTTTTTTTGTTCTCTCAAGCGATATAAGTTTGAACTCATTGATGCCAACATAATCATTTCCTCTATAAATGTTTTTTTTTATACTTCTTTCCCCGAGTACTTAATGTACTAAATGGAATATTAGCGCACCGTTCAGTTATGGTATTATATATCTATTCCTTTGTTGTATCTCCTCAAAATAACTTTGATGCTCCTTGAGCTTATGATTGCTTATGGTAAACTGGTTATTATCTGACCTATCTACCTTTTACAACGTTTTATTTACTACTTTATCCCTCTGCTGGTAATAATAGTGGCATGGGTTTTACTTACTAGATATATGCAATCGAAGTAAGGGGGTTCCTTCTCTAAATCTTATATATATATGTTAATAATTACTATTCTATATATCTTACCTTACTCTTATCAGTCATCTGTATATAATATTATCATAACTTTTATACAAGAGCGTTGATATATGCGGAAACAGGCATATAGCTCTTATAAGTACCAACGATAGAGTACCGTTAAGTAGAAGAGAATGAATCTTTGTGTTAGTACAAACATACCTTCATTTCGAATATACTTTATAAATCTTATTTCTCTCAAAAATTATAACCTCAAAAAGCTGTGCGCTTCCGTTAAGAAGGCTATACTATCAATTTATAGATGAGAGTCCTCTTCATTACTATTCTCTATTCTCTTCATTTTATCTATATTCCTCATTACTTGTATCTTCTGCTCTACTGCTGCTCCTCTCTTACCTCTATGCTTCATACTCTATCTCTACTCTTATCTCTTCTCTCTCTTATCTCTATCTATATCGGGCATACTTTTATTCGGGCATTCCGGTGTGAAAATCATTTGGTGGGCTGCATAGAAAATATTCAAATAACTTCTCGAATAGATTCTGAACAAAAGCTATTTCTATTGTACTAAGTATCATTTCCTTCGGTTTTTACCCTACCCTCTCTAGTTATAATATAACAGTACTCCTTTTCTTGCTACTTTCCTTCATGCGCTCCACGCAATTTCTGATGTTGCTTTGTGTCCATACTCAACTCGTGATAATTTGTCGGTATTAGATTTAAAAATACACCACTCTGGAACGTAAGGAACAAAAATCTCTAATCAAAGTGCTTTAAATTAAATATATATTGAATATATAATAATAATATTATATAATTATATATGACAATCCTTTATTTCTCGGAAATTCAATGAAGCCTTTATATACACCTCTTATTTCTTACTAAGTAGAGAAAAACACTCTTTTTACTGAGTTTTCATCAAGTCTGTAAAAAAACTATGAGCATGGGCGTTGATTTAAATTATAGTCTTTATAGGTTTTCTTATATATTTGGTTTATATTAGTATAATTGATTTTCATATTTATATGTATTATTCACTATTTGAACTTAATTTTCATTTCATTATTTTTATATTAAGGTCATAAAATTTTTGTCTAAAAAGTAAACATTCTCAAACATTTTCCTTGAGCTAATCAAAGATGATCTATAATTCGAGAGGTAGACTAAAAATAAATTAATAATTCATTTAAGAATTCGATTTAAATAAGAGTAATTAACTTACTCAAGAAAATGGAGTCTTCTCATTATCCAGTGGACGATAATCAGCTTTACCGGTAAATTATTATTAAATCAGGATGTAGTGGTAGTAAACTCCAGATAAATTTCTTTGCTCAATACCAGTTTATACTCTTTGATTTGGCTCAATAATGATACCTAATCTAACATAATAAAATGTCTCCAGTATTTCTTTTGTAATCTGCAAGTATAACATAATTATATTTTTTATTATGATTATTATTATATTTTTTACATAGTTTAGTCACCATCCTAACTCACGGTGACAGAGCCCTTATATACAGGGGGTATAGGTGTATAGGTGATGTTACATGCCAAAATTGCATCCGCTAGCGCAAAATTACGCAGATGAGCACAGACGCATGGCCGGCCGGCCAGGGAGATTAATTCGCAGGATAATACATAAGAAGAAGAAGAGAGTTCTCACAGAACAGATATCTATAGTATATGTATTATATACACTTTAATAAAGCTGCGATTCCCAATGCTGCGGGTTACGCCTATATTCGAAAAGTTACACGCATGGATAGGACCAACGTCGACCGCAAGCGAACTAGCCTGGAGAGTTACCATATCTACACAAAACTCCGCGTGTAAGCAGCCGTATCGACAAGCGCCCTTGTGTTACCGGGCGTCGTAAAGGTACGGGTGGCACTCCGCGTCAAAGTAGATGCTTGTAAGATTTCTTCCTCAAAAAGACCTGTGACGCTCTCGCTCTCTTTGTGAAAGGAAATACAGCACCAACATGCGCACGAGTGTTTTTCCTGCCAACTGATGGTGGGAGTGTGATACGCAAGTGCAGAGTGAAGTACAGAAACAAGTTTATATTCCCGGTTTCGGCATAATTTTCTGAGCAATATACTGAAGTCCCTGTAACCTCAAAAGCACGCAGTTTGGACGATTTCAACTCCAGAAGCCTCCCTTCCCAGATAATTAGATTGAATACGAGCCTATACCACTTGACCAACTCAGATGAGCGGCCGCGATGATAGAGAACACTACAATTCGCTTGAATAGCTTAGTGTAGATACACATGAGAAAAGAGAGAAAAAAATAGATCAATTCAGAAGAACGTACTTATGATACTCTAGACTTTTCGATAGTGTGTGCTTGATATTTTCCTAAGAGTCGCCGTTCCCTTGTGTAGGACGCAGGAACCGTAAAGATAGAATATCCGCTTCATATACTGTGTATGGTTTTTTTCCGATGATCAACTCTCTCTCTCTGTTTATGTTGAGGCCAAGGTACTCGCTCTCTACATTGTCAAACAGGAGAGTTATGACAGTGACGCGCCGCTCGTGAAAGGTTGTTACTTTAATTACAACCATCCTGACCCTTTTGATTCACTTGAAAAGGCATTTGTAGAAGTTGATAAATGTGTTTGTTAATATTATGTATTATCTTTATTTTTACACTGAGGTTGAGTGGAATGCGACCCATCGGGTAATATATTCTTTATCTCCATCTATGTCTATCGACATAGGATAGATCTCTCGCGGAAGATTTGTGAGACGAGAGGCTCTGAAGTTTCTCGAGTAAATTAAGGAACATTGGCGCGACAGAATTATATAGAATGAGTGAAGAATGAAGGGTCCAGTCATTCTAGGTAAGTGTATGGTAGTGAGATGAGAAGACTCTCAGCATAGATGTCATTGTGACACAAACGCCAAGAAGATAATACATTACTGAGCAGAAGTAGGATTAAAGCTAGGAGATTGAGACTCAGAAACGCTCTTTGAGGAGACCACTATTCGTCCAGCCAAAAGAATCGGCAGTGCTCACTCGGATCACCACAAGCCTCTATTTTGTGCGACTCTCGCGCGAGTAGCATTCAACGATACTCTCTCAAACTGGAGATTTGTTACAATGATTAAGTTATAAAAGTCTCAAAATAAAAAAAAAAGTTGAAAAAATGAGATTTGTTTTTCTGTTGTGTACTCAGAGTGTCGCGTTGGTTAGATTTTTGCCAAGGGCTATCCAGTTCTGATAGTTTTTAACAGTGTTTTTCATGTCGCTGCGAAACAGGACTGGCTCTTATACAATTAAGTCTCAGTGAGGGAAAAACGTAGCACAAAGCTTTCATTCCAAAATTTCTCTCTTTTATTATCTATAATTCTCCCCGCGATGTCTATGGTAATAAATTGTGCTGCTCTTTATGCCACTCTCTAAATTGATTGACAGGTATGTTCTAGTAATATATGAGGCACGTGTTAGAGGAAATTGTCACTGTAGCCCCTGGTTTGGTATATATAATAATGATTGTATGTGCGCCTCTTACTCAACTTGAATAATAGATATGCATATTTCTATATCGTATATAAGTGATATTACATATAAGTCTTCCTAATTCGCTACATGCGCTATTATATAATTTACATATATAGGGAACATGTATCCATTATTTTACTTTTCCCATTGCTATCATACCTACTGTAGGTCATAGTATACTCAAATGTGATGGAACACAACAGCGTGTGTAAAGCTTATTGTACTTAAGTGCCTTGAATTTGAGAATAACCACTAATAATTATGCTAAGTTATGGGAGATTTCAAATAATATATGAGGTGGCCTTTTACTGTGATATAATGTGGGCTCTTTCGCATATGGCGGCTATATTATTTATACCAAGTATTCTATAATGTATTACCTGTCTCTTGGTGACAGCAGGGTCTCTCTAGGTACCAGCAATCTAACATATCCTCAAAGGTAGCTGGAGTGGCTCCATCAGTAACGGTAATATTGATAGTAAGTATAGTCGAGAAACAATATCAAATGGGAGCCTCTGTTTCGTCCCCCAGAAATTTATATTCCTATCTCACTAACTACACATAAAATTTAAGGCCTCGATGAACAGTTTGTCCACTCTATAGATATAGGATATCTTCAGCCTTATTCATCTATCTAGCGCAAAGCTTTACTTCCCCAAATGTACTGAACTGAATATTGCAATAGTCACTCAAAGCACTCTCTGAGATAATAGTCTTATGTCGGACCACAAATAAAACATAAGTAATCATAGGAATTGATAAGGTATAATTTCCTCTCAGAAGTACTTGGACTAGGATAACAGAATAAAGTCAGATTTGGATCCTAGATTATGTGCTCGTAGTGTGTTTAGTGGCTTCCTATTAGGTGAATACAACAAGCCGCAACTATGAGGTAAGTTTTGTTGATAGGCCTTGGTCTATGGAACCATGTCAAAAGGAAAATGGGCTGACATAGGGATGTCCTCCAAGCCCATGTCCTTTATGATGCTACTATATTTTGCTAAATATTTAGGAAAACATTAGCGTGTATCAGGCTCATATAACTCAGAGGGGAGCATGGTCGAGCTCGATATTTTACACCTGAATATATAGATTATTCGCCTTCGCATATCTATGTGTTATAACACTGATAAACGGGAAAACATGATTGGAGATTTCTTTGGGGGTAAATCCAGAAAAAACTTCCACTTCGAATAGTTGAAGGGTTCATCTTGTTTGTACAATAAACTAAGAATCATAATATAATGCTAGAATTTTGTACCTTTAATTATGTTACGTATTTTTTTATTATACTATTATGTGTGTAACCTTAGGAATGATTATTAATTTTCCAACCAATTTTTTTATATGGAATTGGTAAATATTCTGAAAATGTATATATAGAATGTATAGAAAATCAGGAAGAGCATTCTCTTCCTGATTTTCTATACATTCCATACATACATTTCTTTAGGTATTAGAAAATAGGTAAATTATATACTATAGTTATTGTCTCCCCAATAGTGATATAAAATACAATATGATTGTTATATATACAAGATTGTGATACTGTATTGATGTTAATATATTAATTAATCAATCAATCAGTCAGTATTATATATATATAATATAACCAATCATAAACTGAGCCAATTATCTGAACTTCTCTCATATACATATTACCATCTCAAATACGTGAAATTCATAAATATTACTACGAAATATCAATCAATTATTAATAAATTATATCTCATATATACGTGATAATATTAATATCTCAAATTTAATACAAAATCATTATAGTATATAAATACTGATATAATATTAACTAATTCTACTTCTCAGAATACTAACACTCTGCCTAGGAATACTCAATTAAATCATTAAATAATTATATATATATTACTACCAATATTAATAATATATATTAAATTAATAGTATTGAATCAATACGATGATTTCTATAATTGAAGCAATATAATAAATAATACTCACTAATCTTCATATTATTTCGGAAACCATTGTCAGTCTATACTTATATATTAGGATAGCCCGGAGTAATGTGATTATGACCTTGAAATAAGAGACTATTCAATTGATGTATATTTTATAATCTTATAACATAAATAAGCATAAACTTATTTTTATAATTAAATATTTGATACTATAAACTAAATTCCAATAATACATAAACGTGAGATAAGATTGTGTTTAAATTTTATATGTAATTCAATAGTTACGTTATGCGATATTTCACTTTACAATGCGTATAAACGCTCATAATCGTATCTAGGTCGGGTTGAGAAGTAAAATTTGATACTGTACTAGATATAGTGCTGAATGTATATTTCATTTAAATGCCTAAGTAATAATACTACTACTATCTTAATAAATATAAACTCAAGGGTTTGTGGGTCCTAGAAATAATCAATATATATTAATTATATTATTATAATATATATATATATATTATATAATATTATAATTACATAAGTTATAATATAATATATATATTTATATATATAATATATTATATAATTATATATTATATATATTATTATTATATATATATATGATATAATAGTATAACATTATAATATATATATATATATATATATTATTATATATATATATTATATTTAATATTATATTATATATATAATTAATATATATATATATTATATATATATATATATACTATTAGATATGATAATATATATATATATATATTATATATATACTTATGAATATATAATATATTAATATAATATATTAATATAATAGGTACCTTTTGTTTTACATCATAGTCTGCTAAGTATTTTTGATTATTTATTTATTTTTGTTCTTTTTTTTAATATTATATGCCATATTATATGATACCAAATCATCCATATAAGTGGTAATGGAAATGATTAAAAAATATATAATTATATTAAAGGACCAAGTTAATGATTTAAGTATACGGTATAATCTCTCCGTAACTATGAATAAAAATTTTTTTTTTTTTTTTTTTTAATCTAAAAGGAATACCCATAAGTCGTTAACCGCATAAGATTTAGGCAGTATGATATAAGTCGGTGGGTCTCTATCTGGCCTTGACCTAGGGTGATATATAGGGTAATAACGATACTACAGTATATAGGTATATTATTTATATATAATAAGGACAATAAATTATACCACCACACCCTTCTACGGGGATATAGGTATTCTCTACGGAACCTCTCCCTCCGCCTCTATTTACTAGTGTATTAAGGGTGTCGCTGGTGATATATATAGGTTCTCTACCGCCCTATTACCTCCTACGGGGTGATGTGATACACGTCCTCACCCTTCTGTCCCCGTCTCAGGTGCTACTAAGTACCCCTATTTTATTTTTTTATTATTTTTTAATTTTTATAATTATTTTTTATTATTTTTATATTTTTATATTATATTTGTATATAAAGCTTTATCGCTAGATTTAAATTTTATATGTAATTTGGATTATTTTCTGTATAAGTGTGTCGGTGAACTATTGATATAGTTATTGACAACATATGTTGTGTGACATAAACAGAAAGCGCGGTTTTTCTCTCTCCTTGTTGATATCCTATCTATGTGTATTTACATTAATTATCATCTAAGTTGGAGAGGAATTTAGAGAAAGGTTGAGATATACGCTCGCTAGCATGCATATCGGCTATGATGAGAGATGTGCACGTTTTCTCAGACACGGTGTTTAGAAATTTCAGGTCACGTTACTGCGAGATTCTCTATGATCTTCTCCTTATGAGACATATATCAGATATAGGATATTAAAAAAGAGTGTGATTTTTAAAATATGTGAGAGATTATAATTAACATCTTCGAGAATACTTTATGACTATTCATATGTCCTGAAGATTGACCAGCTGATTCATATTAGGTTCATGTCGCCTAGTGAGAGACTGTAGGGCAGAAGTAGTTGATTAGAAGAGACTATTAAAAGATGTCAAAACTGGGTTCCTCCAGAGAGACAGTTTTAAACAGAGAAGAGAGGAGGCCTGGAGAGTTCATATTCTTCAACCTATAAATTCTATAATCTTAATGTAAGAAATCTCAGAATATTTATTGACTTTGATTAAAAAGGGTTTTTCTCTCTAGAGTAGTTAGAGAACATGAGGGTGATGATTTATAACATATAGGAAGTCTATCGTGTATGTCACTACAATTTTGTTCTGTATATTTCAGTCTATTTCTGGATGTAGTAGTGATAAAGAAGGTGATGGAAGATTTGAGAAATAATGAATTTGGTATATATATATATATATATATATATATATGGTCATATTTTGGGCTTATGCGTGTGAGATTAGTACTTAGGCGTGCTGTGGATCTCGATAGAGTGGTAAGATAGGTTGAGAGTATAGTAGTTGATATATAATGATGTGTCTGCCAAGACAGCTGCAGGAAGGAAGGCACGCCGTCGCATTATTGTCATCTCTAAAACAAATCATGAAAGAGCCTTCAGCGCGGGATATGGTAGGCAAGTCACGATTGCTGTAGAGTGCACTGAAGGGAGAGAAGAAGTGTTTGGATAAATCGGATACAAAAACATTGAAACTGGTAAAAAAAAAATAAGAAGAGGAGAACAATAGAAAGAATAAAAAATAATGGTAGAGAGAAAAAAAAAATCAAATTTATCTCTGTAAAACTAACTCTCATGAGAGCTATAGTAGTATTTGGTGAATAGACGAGGGAGGATTTATATGGATACATACAGGTGTATTGCTCAAAAGAATTTTGGGTGTCCCGGAACAATGCTCTAGAAAAATATAAGGATTAAAAGGAGAAAGCTTTAGATTCAAAGAAAAGCTTGTGCCTATTTTTTATCTCCTAGGTCATGTGAAGAGATAGACAAGATGAGTGTGTGGAGGTGAAAAGGGTGATATTTGAGGTGTGTTAACACCGATGTTACTACTCTTGAATGGAGCAGAGACATGGAATAGTACGGACCACAGAGATAGTATATGATGTGAAATACATTACTTGATCTCTCGCTAGAAAGGGTAATATATAGACTCCGTGTGTAATGATTGTCAGCGGGGCTACGTGATAGTCGCGGACGGGGAACACAGGAGGAGACTAGATCGGAAACGCAGACGACATGTCCAGAACGAAAGATATAACGCGCAGAGAGGTAGGGGGAGGGGGCGGAGTAAGCAGAGAGGGATCCTCAGCTGGCATCCATGGAATTGCCCAGAACACAGCGCGGAGTTGAGTTCGGAGACTCCTCCCCGGGTGAGGGGGGGACAGTCTGGGGGAATTAGGCATACTCGAGTAGGGTTCCCGCGGAAGGAATGGCGCAGGAGAGACGCCCATGGTGTTGCCATCAGTTGAGTGGAGACCGCGGTGAGTACCCCATCTGGGACAAGAGGAAGACCTAGGGAGGTAGATGTGCGTGATATAAGGCTCTGTAGAGAGAGACTACATAAGAGAAGAACATAAGCGGAATTGTTGTCACAGTCGAGTGAGCTCTAGAGACATTGTATTGCGTAATATGGCGTGTTTGGAGATAGAAAGGTAACGCTATACAGTGAAAAGAGTGCATAGTGGCTCTGACTAGAACATAGGCCGCTCTTGACCTCCTATCTCCTATCGGAGCGGTTGTAAAGTAATAGTACGTAAAATATATATAATTATTTATATTAACAATTACATTTTTATTTCTTCTGTTCAGTATTTTTATTCGTATTTTTTTACTTCTATTTGAAAATATACGTTTTATACTATGAGTGAAATATTATGATATTATACCAAAAATTAGTGATTATTCCTTTCGTCCTCTGTAGTCAATTTATGGTTATAAAATTTTGAGATATCAATTCTTTATTTTTTTATTTTTTTTATTTTTGCAAATTTTTCTATATATATATAATATATATATATATAGATACGCCCGAATATATGTAAAAATGCTTTAAGTTTAACTTCCTAATAAATATTAGTTTTCCTTTTCCCCTGGTAGCTGTTGTTGTTTTTTGAGAATGGATATGATTAGGCTCTGTTCTTAGAGTAGCTATGACTATCAATATTAATTAATTATAATATATAATAATATTAATTAAGTTGTAATAGCGAGTGGGTAAACTGACGTGCCAAATAAGGTCACTATAGTCCGGAAGTTATTTATGTGCAATACTCGGATGTTAGCTATGCAATATGTTGCATATAATAATGATTTGCTAATAAATATAATAAATAGGCAACTATCACAATGCCAAATTTATTGAATCTATACCTCCATTGTGATATAAATAATCAGATAATTATAAAAAAAAACAATAAAAAAAAAAATAAATAAGTTACTAAAATAATTCTAAAATAATAAACAATAATATACGTAAATAAAAATTAAATAATTAAAAGCTAAATAATTATTTACAGTTATATGTTAAAATAAAACATAAAAAAATAGGTTAAACAGTATATGCATGTTTTAAATATATAAGAGAAATAAAAAATAATTTAATATATTATAGTGTGAATCAGCCCTCTTAAGTCCTCACGTGTAAAACAAAGAATGAATTTGACGTAAAATATACATGTAATAAGTACCTAACATAATCTTAAGATACAAATCGGATGTGAATAATATCTTTAGCAAAGATAAACTGTGCAATGCTTATATATAATAATATACAACGACATGTACATGATAGAAACAGAATCAGTTATGTGAACAGATAAGTGTTATAATGTGGATAATGGATTCTAGTTATACTTCTCTACAACAAATACTATACGACAATCACAACACAGACTCACAACGAATCATCAGCATATAACACACTCCACACTAATCTCTCGCACACACACACACACCACACACATACATAAACATAGAGAATATAATGATGATAGTAATCGCATAAATAAAGTTTTTTGATTAAAAAAACGCTATACATATTGGTCATGACTTAGATTACACTATTTAATATATAGATACCATACGACATAACCTCTAATTTTTTAAGCACGCCCAATGAGACAATTTTCCAACAAAGTTACCACAAACTTGAAAACAGTAAAGCTAACTCCCACGACTCATATCAAGAAACGTAACCTATTTATCAAGTGTGTGTTACAACATGTCTTTAATTAGCATCGCAATGAGTTAAAATATTAATCTGGAATATACGCTTAACAAATTGATTGATTATTTATTATTTATTCTCTTTCACTCTTGATCTTTATATCTGACATACAACGCTGAATACACATCGTCTCGCCACGGAGGTAAAAACTATAAAGAACATACAATTTGATCATGATAGCGAGGAATAAACACTTAGACATTAGGCAGAAGGTGGCTTGTCGTCGCGCGACACCTAACCACTTACTCGGGTGGCGTACAACAACAGCATATCAAGCGTAGGGGGACTGCTCTCTACTCGTTCCCTCTCGCTCTGTTCCCTCACGTTACCCAGCGCTTCTCTGCGATCCCGCGCTCTAAATGGAACTATAAAAAGAGATAAATAAAATACTTACATAAATATCTTTCTCTCCTCTCATCTAGAAATAGCAGTGGTTATAATCTCCACTAATTATGTCAAATTAGATAAACTATTTTTACATAACTCGGCGTAAACATATCCTTAATAGCCTTTAACCGTGCAGGTAAACAGTTTTGATTACGCTCACAAATGTAGATACATGTGAGATTCAGAAAGAGTACCAACTTTACTACCCTCTCGGAAGCTGAGTGATAGCCTCAGGGGTCTGCGCCACATAATGAAATAGGAGTAGTATATCATCTAGCAGTGAAGGATAGGAGAATTCTACCCCGGAGTAGGGTGTAACGGGTATTTTGGGCCTACAGCCCGAAAAGGGACTTAGAAGATAAGAAGCACTATCCTCCTTCTCTCTGTATGGGTATAAGCCGCGTGCTTTCATCTCTGTTAATGAAAATATGTCTTTTAATAAATAAATTTATTATATGTTAGTGTATATATTTTTCCAACACTGATTCTTAGAGAAATTGATAGTGAAGTTCTCTGTGTTTAAGATATTTTATTCTTGTTGAACACACTTGGGCACTGGATTGGATATGTTCTGTTAGGGAGAACGTGGAAGCCTATGTTCAAGTCTCTTTGTTATTGTGAGTAATGGATATAGGTGATTTTGCCCTAGGACTTTTTTTGACTAATGTGTCATATGATTTATTCGTGTTAATGCTCCATAAATATGTAATTGTTTATAACTTCTCCGAAATCTGGTGACCTTTGATGAGATAGTGTCAATTCATAGTAGTATCTTTGTGTTTAAATATGTTACTATATGTTATATGTAAATAAATTAACATTTGATTATGTATATAAGAGAATGCTTGTGAAAATATGTTATAATGAGAGTTTACGTTTTTGATTATTCATAGATTTAGTTTAGTTATACTGTTACTGTTGTTCAATAGTAGTTGGATAACTTTTGTTAATGTTAGCATGATTTATGTATCGTTCATTTAAGGTGCGTTTTAGGTTTGTCTAATTTATATATATAGATATTGTACATTATTATTTTTAGTTCTAAGGTGTAATGTATATGTTAGCTATAATTTAATGGGAAAACTTTGTTACTAGTTATTAGCATATATTCCTATGTGTGTTTGTGTGTGTATATCAAATTGGAAACCAACTCCTTCTCGTCCACGCAAGGGATCCCTTGTGTGTGTTGTGTGTGTGGTGTGTGTGTGTATGTGGTTTGGAATGTGCTGGGTGTAGAAATGATGTGTGATGGTGTCGGGTGGTGTGGTGTGATTTTTTCTGTTGTGTTCCTCCTTGCGCTCGCTCTCGCTCGCTGCGGCCAAGGGCTCTGCTGTGTGTGTGTATTTGGCTTAGTTCTGGCTACACTACTGTCACATAACCTGAGATTCTGGACCTCAAACATGTACATAGAGTGCGTCAATTGCATGCTCTTTGCAAAGATAAAACGCTAAGTCTCTCTCGTTAATGTTGGGAAGGAACCCTAACCATTATAGTAATCAAATTCTCTTTTCTGTTTCTCTTAAACGTTATATGTGCAAATAATAATCTATTTCCTCTCTCTCTCTAGAGTTGACAAACATGCATATACTGTACTATTTTTTAATGGGTTTTTCTATTTCTAGCATCTCAGGACAGGTATAAGCTGTTTATATTTTTATTTATCTCTTATTTTTGTCTCTTTCTCACTCTCTCTCATTTTTTTACGAATTTATTCTTGTTGACCAGTGTGTTTTTTTTATTTTTTTTTATTTGTTATTTCCTGAAATATCTCTGACTTTATTGACCATTATCTTTCCTCTATTTTTTTTTTATTTTTATTGAAAATACTTAAATTTTCTAACATATTATAATATTGTTTTTTATGTTGGTAAGTTTTATTTTGTTTATTTATTACGTGGTGTTAATTTTTTTATTATATGAATTTTTTAATTTCTTTAATAAGATTATATCTATCACTTTTAATTTTTCTAGGACTCTCTCTCTCTTACATATACGCAAAGGTTACGTTGTTTAATTTTTTAGTTTTTATTTTTTATTTTTTATTTTTTGATGTTTGTTTTTTAATTTTAATTTTTCTTCTTTAAAAACCATGAACTGGCGTATTTGCTTTATTTTTTTTGTTATTTTTATTTTTAACTTTTTAATTTTATTTTTTTTGTTTGAGTGTGAAACTTTTGTGTGATTTTATGTGAAGGTCTCCAAAACTATTGGCAAGCCTTGTAGGTGGTTTATTATTTTTTTTCCTATGTGTATATTTTATTTTTATTTCTATAAGTTTCATTTTATGTATTACTAAACCGGAACATTTTTATACTTTTCATTGTTGAGGATGTGATACGTAAGATAATGTTGAGTTGTTAAGGATACTGAGTGAATGCTAGTTGGTGTGTGTGTGTTTGGTGGTGGGGAGAGATTTGTGTGTGTGTAGTTGTGTTTGCAATGTGTGTGTGGTGTTTGTGTGTGTGTTGGACTGTAGTTGTGCGTGATGTGGTTGATGTCATTTCAGTGGTATACGTTAGTATGAGTAGGAATAGTATAGAGAGTGATTGCTTTGAAGAAAAAGAGTGTGTCGCTGAGTTATTCGGTTGGTTGTGAGTAATGCTAGTCGTGATAGATCTGTTTGGTCGAACATAGTGCTTCTTTCGTAAATGTTGAAGATTTTTCTTAGGTGGATGATTACTGAAAAATTGAAAGCGGAAGGCATAACAATGCAAGACTTATGGTGTGCAGTTCCTAAAAATCATGAGAAGGAAGTACCATGTGTTCCGGTATATTGACCCCCAACTAGGGACATTCAAATTATTGTGTGGACGAGAGGTTGTCGCAAGTAGTTACTCATATCGTTTATTCAATGATGCTAGGATAGATCTTTGTTTGGTGTGAATGTTGAAAGAAGCTTTGTTACGTTAGAGTGTGTATTATTCAGTTGAGTGTCAGTGGTATGATATTGAGTGCACGATGTAGGTATGTGGATAAATTTTTGATCTAAATTAAGATATACGTAATGTTATGTTAAATATGATGGTAGTTCCGTGATAGTGTATATGTAAGGAAGGGTGTATTTTGTAGTATTCTTGGGTAGCATATGTTAGCTTTATTAATGTAAAAAACTTTGTTACAGTAGCATATATTCGTTCCTGGATGTGTGTTGTGGTGGTGTGTGTGTGGTGGTGTAGTGTGCATGTGTAGTTGGTGAGAAGTGTGTGTCTTCTGGTGTTAGAATGTGATGTGGTGTGTGTGTGTGATTAGGAATGTTTTGGAGAGGAGGAATAAAAAGAAATATAGTAGTGTGTGTGGTTAGTACCATTACCAACTTACTACAGTATTACCTTCATGTGTGTGTTCATGTATGTTAGGTAATGTTGGTTTATCATAGGACTTCGAAAAGTGACAAAGTGTGACTTAGGAGGTTATCAGATCTATACTTTGGATTGACTGTATATGATTAGCTTTACTATACTGTGTCGTTAAGTGACAGGTAGACTTTGTACTATCGCTTCGACGTGGCTTATTGCGCGATTATCAAGATGGAAGGAGCTTGCACAGGTACTCATGCGGTGCGATTTTTCATATGATATTTTAGCTAGAATATACATAGAATTCGATAGCGTATAATAGTATCGCTTTATTAATGTGTGATAAACTTCTTAGTTTCACGAATAAGTCATAGTGAATCAATCGAGCTGTTCGCCTAAGTGCTGAATAAACAGAATTTTGATTTTGAATATATAAAGTGTCAAGGCTCGTGTAACAAAAGAATGATACCGAAACTGTGACTCAATTGAATGACAAAATACTAGTGGAGTCAAAAATTGTAGACATCAAACTAAGGATGTGCTTAGGTTATGAAGCAGCTGGAGACGCATTGAGTTGGAGTCAGATTAGATCGTAGCTCTCGCTATGTAAACTGATAGTTACTGATTTAGGGTATGATATAAAAACTCTATCTTACTAAGACTAATGTTAGAGAGTGAATTTGACTTAAATCATAGAGTCAATAAAGAGTGTCTCAGATAGGAGTCAATAGTGATCTAATCGATGAATGAAGAATATAGCGCAGAGAAATAAGAGAGGGCTGCATAGTTGGTAATTGGCAGATATGATTTACTTGTAGTTTTACTGGATATGATGTAGGGATTGATAAAATACCGTGTGAGAACCAGCTAAGTATAGATAAGAAAAGATATTGTATACTATTAGTAAAAATCAATCAGATCAACTAAGATCAAGAGTAAAGATCGACATTAGATGGATGTCCATGCAGATTGGAGCGATGGTGCGACAGGTTGGGACAGGGATAGGGTATGGGAAATGTGCGCAATCTGAAAGTTTTACTGAGATGTGTGTAGACTGATTCTAGGCGTATGGGTGATAAACCAACAACTGAAGATAATTTAAAAGCGTTTTAGAAACGCTTTAAGTACAGATTGGACACACTCACGGGTGAATGCATTCACATAGATCAAATAGATCATATATTGGGAAGTTGGGGGGTGGAAACGTGAAGGTATGGGTGGTTGATTACTGATTTAGCTGATTTAGTGGGGTATGTAAAGACACATGACAGAGTTTGTGAGTAGAAAAATAAATTATAGAACACTTACAACAATAGACTACAAAAATATGGAGAAGAATTCGGAAAGGTCGTGAAATCAATAGATACAATTATAGAACTCATAGATCGGCAACTGTGTCGGTTATACAGGAGTGGGGCGTGGAATGGTGATAGTAGATTATTACTGATTTACTGTGCTGTGGTAGGGTTCGATATGTAAAGAACAGAAAGTTGTGCTCTCAAGTAATAATAAAATACGTGAATAAAGAATATGCTAAGAAGTAAAAGGAAATAGTGCTCAGCCATTGTGGATATTTATGATGGTGACTTAATAGATTTAGTTTGCCCAAATGGAAAATTTTACCTCAATTTCTGATAGCGGTTCCCACTATTTCTTGGTGAATAATGACGCGGATTTGCTAGAAGACTACTATTTTTGGCAGCGGCATATAAGGCAGAACTGAGATTTCTTTCATACAGTCAAAAGACAAATAACCATATAGTAAAGTACACCTTAACAGTATAGTATGTATATTGACAAGTTTATTAACTGCAGGAGAAACCCTGGTGAGAGCAGCGGATGCTACCAGGCTATCAGCAGAGCACGTGTGACGGAATTGCTCTCTTGCTAATTCGAGACTCTGACATCTCCAGATTTCTGCCAAGGACTCGCATGCGGCTCGTGTCATGTGCATCTTCATATAGGAGTCATCTTTCCTTCGCCTGCTTACCTGCCTCCGAGTTGCCGTGCATTCTTCCTTTCTTCTCTTCTTCGGTTCCTCTGTTTTGCATTATCCATGGGCAATTCTGTCTTATCTAGTTCCGAGAAAGAATTACGCGCGCTCGCGCCACAGTGTTGCCGGAAGGATGAAGGTGGTTGACGTGATCGCCTGGAGCGCGGCATGAGTGAGAAGGAGCCATAAAGCAGAATGCAAGAAAACTCTCGCCGCTTTCCTCATCCCGGTCTTTCCCCGACTGATTGACACTGAGCCGACTCCTCACCCAGCCTCCAAATGTATGCATCAAAAATGTCTTCTCTGGATATGATCATTTTGTATTATTTATATAGGTTAGATGGGCGGGCTACGTGAGGGTCCCCCCGTTAGAGCTTGGAGTGAACGTAGCGAGAAGAGGGAGGGTTTATATTCTGTCGTCTCCGAGTTCTACATAGGGAGGTTGTATGGGAGAGGAGAAGGAGGTAACTCTAGATTGTGGCTTTAGCGAGGGTCGATCATATACACTTCACGATCCAAACAATTTTACGCCCGATACAGTTAAGGGAAAAACTCTATTATTATTCGCAATATATAAACAGCCAGCGTAAGACTACTCGGGTTTGTCAGAGTGCCAAACAGAATGGTAACATTTGAGGGGACTTTTTGCCGCGCTGAATAAATTGCGTGATGGCTCCCAACTAGGCAACCCAATTAGGTATTAAGATGGAGATAGAACCTGATGCTCTGTTGGAACGCAAGTTGGTCACCCAAAACTCGTCTGTCGCTCCAGTTCTGAGTCAGAGAACATCTCACGTAAAACCTTAACCATCCAATCTAGGCTGCTGGCCAAACAACACATGGGTATTAGGCTATACCCAGTTTCGGAAAGCAGGGGCTTATAGCTCTATTCGGTCTTCGTATGGCCTTCACTGAAGACAGACCTTATGTCACAAGCTTGAGACAGCATTGGGGTGGCACCGCCTTGGGAGAAGGCTTTTCAGACGTGGGCAATACAATCAGGTTGACTCTATATGTAGTGTTTTTATGATTAAGGAGAAGCTTTTTTGACCGGTACCCCCTCAGCAATTTGGCCCATTACCGCGAGCCGTGTGTTAAGGCAGCGAATTATGGTATAGTGTGGAGGAGGGGGTATTGTTCCTGCCGTTACCATTACTACATTGCGCTCGCGAATATTAAGACATCCGTATGAATGTATAAGACTGTATTTGAGTTACTATATCTTCTCCATTGTGCATCGTATATAGCTAGTTTAACTGTGTGATGTATAAACAATAGCCAAGAGCAGAGATCGCTATAAGAAAAGTGGATAAATAGATGGCTTTGAGGTTCAGAAGACGCACCTTTTTAATAAGGAAGCGCCCGAAAGGGCGTGTGTTTGTGAACAAGGAAGCCGATCCATTGTCACGCCCTGTATTGTTCCCTAACTTCAACTTAGAGAGGGCACACCACTGGGTACGGGCTCGCAATATAATTACGTGCGACAAGGGTGAGTTAATCGTGAATATCGTTACGAAACGATACAAACCTGATATGATTTCAAAACTCTGTGTATGAACACCGCATATTCGAAGAGAGATAGATAGAGAATTCTTATCGACTACAGAAATTTTACAAACACACGTTTGGTCTAGGACCCCGAAAAATACGCGCACCCCATTTGGGGGACCTCCGTCATTTCCGTATTTGAGGCTGGTTTATAAGTTTGAAAGGTGAAAATCAGTGCTGGTGTGTTCGCACACTGGCACTCTCAGAACCTCGGAAGTCGGTCTTTCAGACCTTAAATTCCAACGGTCTCACCGACCTTTAAAAACCCTAACCTTGACAGGTCAAATGGTAAAAAAAACCAATGTTGCCAAGATACTAGGATTGTGGCTATATGCAAAATTCAATCTGAAGGTGGTTAGGAAAAAGTCGCATACTCTGTCGGAAGCATTGTGGCGACATGCAACACATGCCGGTTGCGAAACTGTCGCGACGTGACACGTGTGATCGCCCGTCTAGATTCCCACATCTTGCTTTTCATACTAGTGTATAATATATTTAGCACTGTGAAGAGTATTCCATACCTCAAACTGTTATATAGGCAAAGTTGACCAATTGTAATGATAGGATAAATATACCAGGGTAATTAAAAAATCAAATAAAATGGATTGTATATTATTAGCGCTCCCGCGGCGTCTATGATAAGGGGGTTGTATTACATACAAGGGAAATGGTGAAAGTGTAAACGTACTTAAATTGTCACCCTTTATTGTTTCAATAGTTAATTTATTTCTATTATTATCATATATTTGAATATTCTAAGTCACTATTCTTGACGCGCGGGTTAAATAGATGGACGGTGCGCGTGGTGTGATAAAATGAGTAACTCTATGACTATTATCGGGAGATTACTTGCGCAGTCCGGCACATCTCTCCTGTCGAACGTGCCCCCGTCTGGTTATTGATTGGGCGGAATCGCTAATGCCTTCGTGTGTAGTGAAATCTACTTAGATAAGAGAGTGGCCGTTGAAAGGCCATGAGCTTTTTTATTAGGAAATAAGTCATAGTCTCTTCCCGCATGGACAGAACGATCCGGTGTGAATTTTGAAAAAGGACCGTGCTTCTCTTACTGCTGCATGTACTCTATTGCACAAACATGTGTGCAGAAGAGTCAAGACTGTGTCGCTTAGATATTACACGCCTCTTACTAAGATCAGGACCCTCTATAATATACTCACTCACTACCTGGGGTACTACTATCTCATTACTAATATAAACTTACCCTTAATATATACTTTATTATATATATAATATTGCGACCGTAATATGTTAATGTATATAAGTATAATATATTTAATATTAATACTTATTTTATATATAATTATATTCTAATAGTAAAAGATTAATATAATATATTACTTAATTTACTATTATAGTATATAATATATAGCTATAGAGTATATAGTAATAAATAATATACTTATAAATATATATATAATACTTATTACTTCAATATATATATATAATTTAAAAATATATATATATTATATTAATTATAACTACTTACCAATATATATAAAGCTATTATGTTAATACTATCTAAAAATTCATATATCATTTAGAATATATTATATATTAGTATTATAGTTACTTAATTTATTACTCTATCATATTATATATTCAAGTAGGGTAAACTAAATATCTAACGTCGCTATACGTAGTACTAGTATTTTCATTATACTCTGAAATACTATCATGAATCACTTCATGCTAAACTCCAATAATTATACAATTATAATTTATTCCAATCTAATATATCATGATTATGTATATAAAAGCTTATTATTTACGTGTATATACCTACAGATGCTCTCGCTTAAAGATAAAAAGCATTTAAAATAAATTTATATCTACTTTCTCAAATACTATTATTATATCTTATTGACTTTTCTTATATAAGTATAACTCTCTCATATAAGAAATGTTATAGAAAGTTATTATTCCTTCTTCTATTTATTCTATTTATCTATTATAAAGCCACTAACATTGCAGATAAAGAACATAATAATAATATTGGAGGAATGTTTTACTCTTGTCTTATCTCCTGTTATCTGCTGGTATATACTCTGAATTACCTTGTCTTGATGAATGAATTCCCTTTCGAGTATTGTGTATAACGTAACATAGTATAATAAATATAAAAAATGTGTTCAAGTTTGTCCTTACTCTATATAATACGTATTTTTGAAAAAGTGGTTTGGATGTGGTATAGGTTATTAGTATTAGGCTATTGGTTAGATTAAGGTTGATATATATATTTTATACGTATATTTACTCCCGTTTTAACGAGTTTCATTCAGATTACGTAAACTCTCAACTATACCTTTGAACTCATTCTTTCTATTATCTATTGTGTTATATAGGTTCATAAGACGGCTACTACATCTTCGTCAGTATATTAACGTAAGGTTGTATATATGCATGGTCTTCTCACTGTCATAGTGATAGATATTTTTATTTCTTTCTCAAATTTATTATGTTTAATACTACTATGGCCCTTTTATGCTCCCATCTTAACCACTCTCTCGCGTCAGTTTTGAATTATTATTTGAACAAGTTATTTCCCGGGTTAACGATAATGATAGTATTTCTTTTAAATATATTTATATATATGATTTTATATATTGGTTATTATATTAATATATATATATAATATATGTCTTCGCTTATTTTCTATTTGCCTAGGTAATTTATTGAAAAATCTAATATTAGTCGTAATCGTAGTTATATGATACATACTATATTATATTGGCCTACCTAGCTCAACTTGTCATTTTTTATATATTATTTCAATAAATATAACTATAGTATATATTGAATATTAGTATATGTTTAACTTGCTTTGATATCATATTACTAGCGCTTTTTCCAACACGCAGTTATCATAATTATCTTTGAACTTCATACAAATTTTTATCGTTTATTAATTTGTTTCCTATCAATAACATGTTGTTTGATGATTACTTCTACATCGACAATTACGTTTTCATACACTTTCTTACTGAGACCTATATACTGTGGCTATATGTGTTATTTAACCATAATCCACAACTCAGTGTTTATCTCTACATGATCATAATTAATCTACTCACTAGCATTCAGATATTTTACTAGAGTCTTAACGCTCTCGAGTTATGATATATCATATTATTCCAAAAAGCACAGATTAATATACTTCTTTTACGCTGTATAGAATACGATAATTTCTCTCCAAAGCGATACTAATGCTTAATAAATAGATATATCTCATTTGCTACCGCGTACCACGATAAATTTTTTATCTGCTAGATTTGGAGCTAATTTTCATACATCTCATAAATATTTAACTTTCTTTTCTTTCTACTATTATTATATTACTGTTATTAATATTTACATCACCAACATTTCTATTTATTTACACATTTTTCTTTATTATTTATCATACATAATATTTAAATATACTCACGTAAAAAATGTATTTGATTACATATAATATCCCTACCTCATTGGCGTGTTAAAAACAAACCCCTTATAATAAAAATAATACTCACTTATTTCAATTCAGTCAAACCCAAAGTCGCGCAGACATAAATACACATAACTCTTCAATTCTAAGTATAACATTTATATATAAGCTCTACTTATGTTTTCCTTATAAATAATAAACTTAAATACACTTTTATTAATATGTTAGACTACCCTTGGCAACATCGCGTTATTGCAATATTAACGCTCTGTCACATTTCTATAAAATAACAGAATTCACTAAATTCATTTGGCATATTTGAATATATTTTTATAATATATTATCTTTATAATCCATTTTATATTACTAATGATATTTCCTAATCAGTATAGTATAATATTAAACATTTTCTATACTAAGGTATTAAAAGATTATTATATATTACACTCGCTTGGATTCCAAATATATGTATATTAGCTTATATACTTATGTAAGTTAAGATCTGATTGTTATACCACAAATATATCGCCGTACGTATCTGACTATGATAAGTTACTTCTTACTCATTGAATCATACTATATATATCTAGCTAGTATCTTAACTTAGATGAATATGATTGTAATATATATAATTGGCTGGCGCTATATAATGATCGACTCACTAACAATGATTATTTGCCATAATGGTCCTGGACAGATACATAGACTCTAACTATTCATTAATGATCTTCTCACTTACACCTCTAACTCTTAACACTGAAAGTAATTCGTCTATAGTGCTGTGACTCGAATTTATCAGATTTTTCTTTTCATTTAGAAAAAATGGAATCTGAGAAGAACTTGCCTTAGAGGTGGTAACTGATTAAATCTAGTTATTGGCTCTACGTCTCTGATACCCATCAAAAATAGTTTTTGTTTGACGTTGAAGTTGATGACAAAGCCATATTTTCACAAAAAGTCCAAAACGGTCCTCAATAGCAATTATTGACTTCTAATTTTTTCACTTTTGTATACAGTTTTCTTGAGATTTATTAAACAAAAACAGCATCTGAAAAAAAAAATTAGATTTATATTTTTAAAATTTCAAAAATACGGAATTTTCTAAATTTGTAAGACGTTGAGCACTGCCTTCTACTCCACCTAGGACATAGATATTTTGGCAATTAACTATCAGCTGAGGTAAAAAAAGAGTAGTGTGCCCAGAGGTGTAGGGAAAATTTGAAAGCTTTTGGGCCACCATATAATATATACTATTATATAATATAATATATTATATATAATATATATAATATATATATTATAATATATATATATATATATTATATATATATTATATATATATATAATATATATATAGTATATTATATATATTATATATATATATATTTAGGGATGTGCCGAATATTCGGTAAGTATTCGGTATTCGGCCTATTCTGCCAAAATACCCGAATATTCCGTATTCGGCTTTTTGCCGAAATATTCGGGCCGAATATTGAGCTTTAAAAACAAATAAATTACCGCAAAATAATAGAAAGTTCTCTCAATTTAAAAATGAAATTTAAAGAAGAACTTATTTTCCAAAAAAAATAAAAATAAGCCAAATTTGTAGCCAATATGGCGAAAAACTTTTTCATTTGTCAGATCCTATAAAGGCCTCTGACATTTTTACAATATTCTAAAAAACTAGAATTCATTTAGTGATACACCGGATAATGGACCAAACATGGTAGCTAGTATAAGGAAGTCTGCTACAATTTCATATTTTTATTCACACATGTTGCAACTATGCATCACGATTCAATATTATTCAGAAGTCTGTTAAAGATATTATTTACTTGCAGAAGCATATCCTCTCATTTTCACCATCCAGCAACGGCAGCTGCAAAGGTTATAAAACTTTTACAGATGCAGCTGAATGTCAAACAGCATAATTAATTTTTTTTTTTCAAGAAAACCGTTTTCTACACACGCTGGAAACTTATGATATGCTTAAAAGATGGTTTGAACAAAAAAGTTCCCCTATCCATATATTCTGCTGAATGCAATCAGATAATGTTGACTGATTTTCAATGGCAAAATTATTCCATTTTACTTGAGCCATTGACAACATCACTAAAACATAGCATCTACTAAACGTGAAGTAACAGTACGTTCAATAGGGAACTTGGGGGAAAATTAAATCTATTTTTTAAATAAGGCAATTAAAAGCAAAAGCTCAGTGGAATAATTACACTCTCGTTGAAGAGCTTAAGAAATCAGTTAAAAAAAGAACTTTCTAAGTTTCTATTGATAAATCTTTTGTTGTAGCTACTTTCTTAGATCTGCGATTCAATGATTCATCAACATGAATCAGATGAAATCAGTAAAAAAATATGGTCGTTGAGGCAGGAAAGAAATGGCATAAAATTTAGCTCTCTGCCATATGACTCTTCTGCTGACGATGAATCACGTAGTGGGGAAAGTGAAGCTCAAAAGATTCCATTTCACTTCTTTAATGGATTGTTTCTAAACAAATTGTGGCATCCAAATCGGTCATACAGAAAAGAAATGAGAACGGACACAAAAGAAAGTCCCATCTTCTGAACAACTTGAGTATTATACATCAAATTTAAAAGTCTACATAAGGAATAAGGTCAAGAAATAACCAAATATATATAACTTTACGAAATTGACCAGTGAAGACAATGATGATTCTTCCACATTAGGTGGAAAAACATTGGAAAATAGTTTTATGAATTTTGGAAAAACTAGCCAATAAAAAATACCTTTCAGCTCCACCCGTCATCAGTCGAAACGTGAAAAATATTTAGGAACAGAGGAAATATTATTGAAGACCACAAGAAATTAGAGTTATTCCCCTGAGAAAGAGAACTGCTAATGTTCTGTCATTTTAACCTTAGAGGTTATTCAATTAGTTTAATATCTCAAACTACGAAACATTTAAATACTCAAGCAAAAATTTGTTAATGTCAGAATGGTTTGCTATAGGTAAAGAAATAGTATTTTACTTTTGTTTATTACCTTTGTATATAACACAGGAAAACAATGAAATTTCTTGGGACGGGGTTCGCAAATTGATTATGATGTGCTGATTCCCAAAAAGTTACATCGGTTTTTTGCATATCACATCGCATTTGTCAGATATTGTGTGTAACACATTTTTTGTAAAAATTTTATGATTCTTCTTACCTTTCCAAGAGGCGGTCTATTCACAATATGGAATATATATACCTATATATATATATAATATAGTATATATATATATATATATAAACTACTATATAATAAATTATAACTATATTATATTATATACTATAATATATATATATTATATAAAATATATATATAATATATATATATATATATATATATATAGTTATATATATAATATATATATATATATATATATATATATTATATATATATATCAGTGATGGGCAGAATCCGAATCCGGATTCGGATTCGAATCCGGATCGAGGCTCTCGAATCCGGATTCGCGATTCAAACCATAAGGTGCTTAGGGATTCGGATTTTGGATTCGGATTCGAACCTTTCCACACACACGGATTCGAATTCGGATTCGAATCCAAGGTGCGGATTTCGATTCGGCGATTCTCGCCTCCCATTCGAGCATTTACAATTACGCATTTCGGAGATTCGGAGCTCGATTCCCGAATCGCGGATTCGAATCATGTCTATTTCTGTTTACTAAAAGGAATTCAAAAATCATTTAAAAATAAATAAAAAAAGAAAACGGACGGAAACTTAGTAAGACGCACAATCGAGATGACATATTTCTATCTATTATTGGCTAAATCATAATCGCCATCGGAGAAATTAGGCAAGAAATTACTCCCTGAATCATATGGGAAAACACTAATAATTTATTATAGAGCCATCGTTAAAAAAAAAATTAATTTTAATTTTTTAAATAGGATGTCATTATGTTAATTATGAATACGTCTAATAAATTGCGAATATATACTTAATCTAATTTTAAAAATTTATTAAAAGCAAGCTTAAGAATTAAAATATCAATTGTTAGCAGGTCAAAAGCTATAACTAGAAATTATAATAATGATATAATATATATATATATATATATATATAATATATATATATATATATATATATATATATATATATATATATATATACGTAATAATATATATATATAATTAATATATACATATATATTAAATATATATATCAGTGGTGATCATATTATTATGAGTAAAAATGTTTGGGTAACTGATAAAGAATGCAAAAATAAAGGTTACAAAGTCCATACAAAGATGACGTAATGGCTTAGTTTCCGCTGCTGCGTGTGTATGTGGTTTTTTAACTACATATCTTGAATCTACGAAACCAAGTTAAGTTACAACCTCTAAATTTAAAAATGGCGAACTTAAAAGTATTTGAAGAACGAATAACTCATTCGGAATATTATTATTGTATGATAGGTTTAATTTGTACAACATAAACATTCTGTTTCTAAAGCACCTACAAATGATATCAAAAAGGACTATAGATGATGTTTGAAAATGTACCTCAGTTGTTCCCAATCAACGCGTCCAGGCGGTCTTCTCTCCATTGTCGGACCCGTCCTTAAATATTCCAGGAGTCTGTTGATCGTTTCAATTCCGTTCATAATTCTTAATCGGTAGGTCTCTTCAACGGTGTCGATTGGAGAAGAGTATTTTACCTAAGTCTTTCAAACTGCTCCCGAAAGAGTAATAATCCAAGAAGGCTTTTAGGTCTGGTGACCTTTCTGGGCACGGATCGGCCACCTCGACCTATCCATTGATTGGGAAAGGTCTCATTCAGGTGTACACGAACTGCAGCAAGTGTGCAGGAGCCCCATCAAGCGTAGCCACATGTTTAGGACGCAAACTTGAAGAGGGGTACATCTCAAAACAAGATAAGGAAAGCTTGCGTTGTTTGATAAAGAAGTTTAAGTATGAGATTACATTAAAGTTAGTGGGACGGAAGCTCGAACATAAGTACATATCATGTAAAATTCTTGCCCAAATATTTACTGAAAACTGATGTTGGATGTTGTGAACAATTCTGTTTAATGGCATGAGGTTCTCGTCTGGCCCAAATGTGTTCGTCGGTTAAATATCAAACCTATCGTTAAAAAGTTGGACGGTCATTACATTGCTTTCAAAAACCATGACAAATAAACAAACTCGACGAGCATAGCCCATCATGCAAAAGAAGTATGCACCTATGACGTAGGTACGGGTTGTAAACTGTGCCTCCGGGTGAGTCACCTCCAAATTACTTTAGATTGGCTCGAATTAAACTGTATGTTATAATTCTCGCCGTTGCTCTTTTCAGGATTGCTCCAGAAAATTTCACTATTTCAAGAATCTAAATTCTCTAAATCACGAGTCATAGTAGATCGGGACATCTGCATGCAATATAAGTTTGCACTTTATAGGTACTCTCAAATACTCCTGTTCATACAGGCGTTTCGATAAATAGCTTAGGCCAAACGCCAAAAAAACAACCGTGCAGCCATTGGACAAAATTCGGTTTTTTGATTATTTCTCTCCCGTTACAAAACAGTCTTTGCTCGCAGAACTATTGGCATGCGTGCCATTCCCATACATTAGCATGCATGTCAGTCTAGTTCATGAGTATGGACATACACGATGTAATCTACGCATCTTATATTCATAACCTTACAAGAAACACGGTACAGAGACACCACACAGTCAATGAGTTACATTGTAAATGCGTAATACAAACAGACAGTGCATATATTGTATACAATAGTTGGTTGTTTCTTTGGTCAACCAATGGCGCTAAATGTTTAATGGAAGCGACGTAGCTGTTTTGTGGAAGATTGTTATTATTTAAATGAGATGTCTCCAATTCTAAAATATACATTCTCCCTTATTAATAGTTCATAATTTATTTTAATGCTTATACCCCATATTGAATTCACGCATACAAACAATACCGTTGTTTTTTTGGTTCCTAACATTTTAACCTCTAAGTCATCCGCTTTCATGGAAAGTCGCCTCAAATATTTTAACGGCCACCATTTTTATATTTATAGTAAATTTAAGATACTTCTTTTTGTCCTCAATTAGCACTACACACAACAGTACACATTCCAAATATAGGGTTTGTAACCTACTTGCGTCGCATTGGCTCCTCTAGAATATCTTAGTAAACACATAATAGACAAAACCAGACGGAAAACTAAGAACATTTACATCATTACCTTTATAGGAACTTTTACCTTTATTTTTGCATTTCTTGTCAGTCAGTTCCCAAAAATTTTTACCATAATTTGAATCATTCTATAAATATATATATAATAAGAATATATATATATATATATATATATATAATATTATATATATAATATTAGTATATATATATATATATAATATATATATATATAATATATATAATAATATAATAATATATATATATATATTAATAGAAAATTATTTAAACATGGCAAAATAAATATGTACTCAGGCAGATAAAATTTAAAAATGGAAACAAAAAACAATCTATTATATATCCCATAAATATTTTTGAAAAATAAATATGTCATATTTGGTTGGTTGGCATGGGCGTAGGCAGATTCATCATATAGGGGTGGAAGGTAAAGTTGAGGGTATTATTATATATATATACTAATAATATTATATTATAATTATTTAACTATATATATATATATATATATATATATAATATATATTTATATTATATATACTTATATATATATATACATATATATATTATATATATTATATATATCTATATATATATATATATATATATATATATACTATATATATCATATATTAATATATATATATATATAATATATAATATATACATATATAATTACTATATATATATATATATATGTGTGTGTGTGTGTGGTACGCAAGGCTTTAACTTTAGGGCTGACAAAGGGAGGATTTATTGTGCCTTGTTCACACTGATAAAAAGTTATTTCGGTTATAGAAATAAATAAAATAACAAGTTCTACAGCAGTTGTAGTTAAAAAATTAAAAAATTACCATATTTGAGATACGCAAACGTTTAATATTTACTGGGAGTTGGCAAGTACTGGAGTATTTGGAGTGGTCAACTAATATTAAATCTGAACTTGCATTAGACGCCTTGGATTTTCAGCGAATTTTGCAATTACATTTTTTTTTTCAAAATTTGTTCATTTTTTCATTTACTAATATTCTATGAATACTCATCCTACATTAGTTCATTAAGCCTGTCTTCGTTGGGTTTCTTAGCCAAGTCTTTACTCTCAGCAGAAGTAGCTGAAAGACCTTTACAATGCGTTACTTGTTTGAAACACAACGGTGCGCCCAGTTTGCCAAAAATTTCAAAATTAGGACAGGTTTACTTGCATTTGAGAAAAAAGGGGCTCGGACTCATTAATGACTACCAGTAAAGTTCCACCAGTCCTTTCAACCTTTTGTTTTATCCACTTTTTCTATACAAGACACTAAAGATATACCCATGTCAGTTCAGTATGAATTTGTTGCATACATCAAGCATTATAAAACTTACTGAAACAGCGTTTTGTTTCTCAAACGCTTAACAGTTAAGAAACAGATGCCAAAGGAAAAAGATAAAATGCTGGGCACGTTTTTTTTCTGAAAACCTAGTCTCTTAAAGAGGATGAAAGTGAGTCAAGATAAGCACAAGTACGAAGGCTTCCAATATTCAGCAGATGTTTCACGAAATTGCTTTATGTTGTTGGGCATTGTTACTTTCTAGGTGGTGCAAGAAGCTCCTACTAACTAACTCACGCACAGTAATAACTGGGGATAAAGCAGATCAGTGAATTATTGATCAGTACTAACTCGTGTATATTTGCGAGTGCTTTGACAACTTTCAAAATTCTTAGGACATGATCAGAGCTATGCAAAGGTGCAGTCATTTTTTGTTTGGAAGTAATGTTGCCACTGGTTCAACTAAAGTAAAATATTTCGCTATTACGGAAAAGGGTAATAATGAAATTGGATCTTGTTGCCGAACAGTATAATAGCAAAAAGCTGTTTCTTGTTTGATTGTTTGGTTCCTTGGACAATTTCTAACCTTCAACGATTTTATCATATTTTGTATTGTGAAAAATAGCAATACTATTATATTTCTTGAGTTCAACGGGTTTTCACAGGGAGAGTTTAGGCAAATCCGGACAATTGATATTCTTTTCCAGGTGGATGGAGTCTTGAAAAAAGATCGGTTGTCTTTTATATGGAGCATAGTATTTCAACGAATATTTTCCGCGGACAATAATGTTTTTTAGGGTCATTTAATGACAACATTTTAAGCCCCATGGCATTACACAGATGAAAAACAAATCCTTTTTTATAATTTTCCCGCATTTTCTTTAACTCCATGTTCCTTCCCTGCCATTGTTGCGAAAGTCGTCCCCGTACCCCTGACCAACGGCATATAGTACTCGGAATCCAAACCTTTCTTTTTCTAAAACGAATCAATCGTTTGCAATTGGTTACCTTACACCCACTCCCTTCAAACTTCCAACCCCAGAAAATTTCTTTCTCGAACCAGTCATTTTCAAAGGTCGAAAAACTAATCCATAGATAAGTTCATTGCCTGACAAATCCACAGTTTCATCGGCTAATATGGAATAGACACCAATTTTTTGGGCATCCGCGATAATCCTGTTTTTTTTTTGTTTACGATAATTCCACACAAATTCATAAATATTGAATCATCGGAGACGTTCCAGTGACGGTATCTTTCTGTCCTGAAATATGTTCTTTTCAATTTCCTCACCACTTTCTATTCGGCAATTAATCAGGTGGCCATCCCCCTACTCCCACTTCCAAAAATCTAGTACCAAATTAAAGCGGAAAAAACTTCCCTCATGCAGGCCTATACCCTCTTAAAGGTTCAGTTATGGATTTTCACATTTAACGAAGAAATGTTCAAAAATTGCCGAAATATTTTTATTTTTCTGCAACTATCTTCTGCAATTGTTTTTTGATGTGCAGTCTGCAGATTGAATATCAACGGGTATGCCTCCCGACTGATTATCAGCTTTGGCAAGCCACCAATTTGCTATCGACCATACTGAGAGTTCTAGCGCGAGAATACTGGTCAGAAAGAAGCTTGAGGCCTGATATGAAAACACCCAGGCTAGTGACTTCAACCAATATTATAACTCTTTAGAAGCAATATAAGTTTTCAATGTGTTTTCAATACGTTAAAAATTAGTAATTACTATGTCATTATCTATCCGATTGCATGGGATCTTTATATCAGTTTTTTCTTATAATAAACCCCATTTAAAAAAAACGTCGTCTTGCGTAAGGAAAAATATATAAGGTTTTTTTTTTTTTATTTCGCCAAGCTATTTAGGTCGGGGGGGCATACGTAGCTATTCTAGACCTTCCCCTCTCGCACCGACCCCACTGTATACGCCCCATAGGTATGCAGTCTATGTCATTTAAATTCTGCTAATAAAATCCATTGGAATGCGATTTCTGATATCTAGGGAGATAAATATCGCGAGAGAGAAAAAACCAAATATCTGTACACACCTGAGCCAAACGAAAACATAAGACGAGAACACATCCGTCGACCAAACGTACGACGCTCGGTCAATTCGCTTCACGAGCGGTATAACATGTACGATTCGGATCTGGATCGAGAATTTCATCACGACACAGGATATGCGGTACACAGCGCTGCTCGCACCTATATTGGCCCAGGGGATAGCACCTTTTTCCGATCATCCGAAAGCGGGCTCTCTCTCTCTACTCTCTCCCTTTACCATAGGGAGCTCCGTCTGCATGCGGCGTAGTTCCCCGTGTAGTGTATTCCTCTAGCTATACGTCGAACCTCTGCTTTCAGTGCCCATCATGCATCTCGAATAGGCGTGTATATTCTGCCACTCCTGATAGTACCTGCAAGCCTTTGTACTTAATTTAATCGGTAGTAGAGGGTCGCTCGAGTGAGGAGCTGGGGGCTTGTATTTTCGGCGCGCTATGTCAATGTCTCAACTGGCTCGTATCTTTCTGGTCCCGGATGCCTAATCTGCTACACGCGTACACTCACTACAACTATGGGATGGCTGAATAATGATGGAAAGAACCAGAAGATAGCCTCCATACTATATAATATAATAGTATCAAATATATTAGTATATTATATTATAATATAATATAAATGATGGCGTAAAATTTGGCGCTATTAGGTGCTTATTATATTTCTGATATGTTCCCTTAGAGATATTATATATATATATATAGATATTTAATATCATATTAATAAATATTATAGGATTAAAATAGTGTAAATATAAGTATTTATATATTAATTAGAGGCTATGACACTAAAGAAAGTGTAGGGCTTATTACGCTCTGAACGGCATCTCCCACCCGTCGAATTAAATTTGATATTTACGAACTTGATTATATCCCGACAATTCTATAAGTGTGATACTTTAGTTACTTTCCACTTCATACTATGCACTTCTAATAATACCCTAGTAAGGAGTAACTAGATCCCTATCGTGTTAACCTCTGTGATCCGAGATAAGAGTGAGGAAAAACAAACGGTGACTACCTCTTTAATTATATCCTAATGCTATATAGCCACTATCCTCCGAAAGTGGGCGGCCCTCCCTATACTTCACCCAAGTAACTATAGACTCGTCACTTCCTAATGCTCTGAGACTTAGGAATAGACTGCGAGTGCGCGCGATCCCAAGTAAACTCCTCCACTATAAGAGATAAATTAATATATATTGTCACTTATTTATTATATCTATATTATATTCTACAACATTAGCCAGATGATAGAAATACATCTTTAATTATAGAATTATTTTGGATTAGATTTATATTGTAAATCAAAATAAACACTCAAACTCACCAATTGTTTATGGTGAAAGCTACAATTTGTATTGCTATATCTACAAGTTATTGTCATATTATAAATAACAACCATTTATATAGTTATAAAATTAAAGTGACCAAATCTGTCACTTTAGTATGTATGTGTATGCGTGTATATATATGTATATGATTATAGAGTCAACCCACCCTATAACACACTCGCCTAGAGCAATAAACAAGAGTTGGGAGCATAGGAGCCGGAGTGTCTGATAGCTGTGATATAAATACTTTTCCATATAAATAAAATCTTCGAGCTCTGGTAAAAAGTATTTATTGTAAATTTATTTCCAGAAGAAAATATGACCTCCTTTTAAAACAAAATGCATGTAAGGAATAACAAGCAACCATTTTTATTGAGGCCGGAGAATGATCTGGAGTCCGTCGATCCATCGAAGCCAGGATCCCGGTTTATAAAATTTTTTCTCCACTCTCTTTTATATAGGTAAAAAAACATTATTGTAAGGTATTGAGTGTGCCTAACAATCTGTTATCTTAGGCAAGAAAAGCTGTAAACAGAGGCCGACTCACGAGAGTCGCGAGCCGCTCCGGAATCCTGACGACATAAACAGTATAAAGCCTCAAACGGGGGATAACTGGAAGCAATCTTGAATACAATAAGTAGTTCGTGAATGAGATGGACTCGGCAATTAGAGAGATATATTATTATGATAATGATATATTATATATAATATGATAGATGAATTAAGATTTTGGGAATTGAGATAAGCCCAAGAATACGTGATAGGGAGGAATGGAAGGTGATAATTAGCGTGTAGTAATTTATTAATGAGATAAAGCGTGATGTAGTGCATAACTTAACACCCTATCCATGCAGTACAATCACTGACCGATATACATCCTGATCATAGTAATGATGCTGTAAGCTTCTCTATAGCAATATCGCATGCGAACTCCAATACTCATGTGTTAATATATAGTTATATATCCTAAAAAAAATACTATTATAATATTAATAATAACAACAGTCAAATCATATATATAAATAAAAATGTAATTATAGAAACGGTATATATATAGTGGTAATAATATACAAATGACTAGGTGAGTCTAGCGCTACGATATATCAGGTACAAAAGTTTCATCTCAGATGAGATGAACAGATGGCTAGTAATCATGATTTAATATAAGTAAAAAACTTTGACCGACTAATAGGCAGAAGAATATATGTGTTTATAAATATAGTAAATTATTAAAAGGTTGCACTCATAAGAAGGCATTTGTATGTATGTGGTGAGTGCGATCTGAAAAGGATTGTCTGATTACATGTAAAACAATATAATAATAAACCTCTAAAGTAAGTTGTCAAATTGATGATTAAGATGTGGTGTATTGGATAGAGAGAGTGAGAATAATAGAATATACATGTATGAGTGTGTAGTGCTCTGGGAAATACGATCGCGCATAATGATTGAGGTGAAATATAAAAGACAATAAAGTTAGTATATTGGTAGTCCATGAAAAAGGAATAATGATACTGAAGGAAAGGTGAATAATGCTCGATGAAGTTATTGGCAGAGTGACATATGAGAGACAAGGTGTG
>JABUQX010060866.1:0-12169 GCA_015478945.1 Trachelipus rathkii | reverse complement strand
GGGTACTGCGAGAAAAACCGCGTCATTTTTTGGTCACCGTCTGACCAGCGGCTGCCAATGTAAAGGGAACCGAACCAAGGCAACGACTGACGTGTTCTGCCACCTTTGGTTGTTATAATCCACTCTGACTTTACGTTTAGATATAAGCGCTGCCGTGTGCCGTACAACTGGTGGGTAACCGGACGAGAGTTCCGGGAGGATCTTCCGGAGGCCACTATCCACAGCCTACCTACGGGTTGGGTCCGGGAGGTTGTGTGGTCTCTGGACTGTAACCTGTTGTGGGAGAAGGATTACTCCTGTATGAAAATATCACGCCTTTCCAGGCCCATGCCTGTTATTCATTTTTGTTTCATCGCCTTTTGTTTCAGATTCATGGAGGTAAAGTTTGAGGTTTAATTTTTTATGGAAAAGTATTATTATAAGAAAAAAACGTGTTTAAACTAAGGTGTGTCTTAACAACAATTACCATCTATCAGATTCCCAGCCTGACCCTACCGCGGTCCCTACCACTACTAGACCAGCAGGCACCTCATGCTTTACTTCCTCCTCTACACCTGACGGGTCCTCTTGCAAATTTCAGCGATTGACTGGTATGCCCCTAAGACCCCAGGTGCCCAAATGGTCAGGGCAATCCCACAAAGGTACCCCCAGGAATGCCAACACACACATTCCCGATATATCACATACTGCGATCAACTGCCTCCAAAGCTCACCGAGCACAGAACCATTCTTCTCAGTAATGCACTTGGAAAACGTTTTGGGAGTTAAAGACCCTCCAGTCACATTAATGAGAAATGATTCTATTCTCGTACAAGCTGCTAAATGAAATCAAAGTTCCATTCTGTCATCCTTAACGTCTCGCATATATTCCTCTTATTTCTACTTCTGATGAAATAAGAAACATCTAAAGGCACTATTTATTGTTACGAACAGAAAGACTTAAGATACTGCTTTCATTATGAGAAATCTCCAGCAAAAAAGATTTTCTGTTACTAACATTTATAGATTTTGCCTCGTCGGGACTCTCCTGACACTCCAAATCCACCTTTACTGCTGACTTAATACCCCTCGTCCTCCTAAGGTGAAAATAGGGTTCACAAGTCATAGCGTTCGCACGTTTATCCCTCGACCCAGACGTTGATTCAAATGTCAACGGTTTGGTCATCCCTGAAAATACTGTAGGAGACCGATGACATGATGCCAATCTGCGGAGACCATTATTCGCATTCCCTGTGAAAATACCCTTAACTGTAGAAACTGTGGAGAACCCCACAGTGCTTCCTCCTTCAAATGCCCGTCTTACCTGTTTGAACAGGAGGTTTTGGAGTTTGTATCATACATACAGTCGAGCAGCAAGAGATGCCTCATACGCCAGCCTCAATGACAAAATATCACAAGGTCAAAGGCCAAATCTTAACCCCAGCAATTACAGCTGCCCATGCCTCCGGCCTGTTCAATCCGCAAACAACCAAACCCCATCCTAACAACTCTTTTCCTAAATCCCGTGAAACTCAGGCAGTTACTGCAACCTGTCCCTGCCTGAATTGCCCACACTACCGACTCCTCAAATAGTACAAAAGCCAGCCCTTGATCCAATCTCCCGTCCAAAAAAGCCATCAATAACCCTATCCCGAGTACTAGCCCTCAACAATCCAGCAGTGAAACTAAGCTGGTTCATTCAACACGAAACTTGGGGAAAACATCTCCTGCCAAGACACACTGTCCCATACCTACTTAATAAGGTTCTCCAAAAAACTTATGCCAAGAGAGGAACTGCCTTCTTTGCTCCTCAATTCTCGCCTCAGCTATTACCTCAAATTCATTGAAAAAAAAAAGTTCCTAAACACACCCCCCACGAAAAAGGAAATTTAATGGCCAAGGTTAGATTATTTTCGTTAAAATACAAAGGCATTCCGAACTTTTTTTAAACAATAACACATTAACCCCAGACGTAAAAAAATGCCAACTCAGAAGAGACCTCGCCATAAATCTATTCCAGAGACAAAAACAATGGCTTCAATAGATTGTACCCAAACAATGGCAGCTATCGGACAACCCTCTAATAGTTTGCAGGATAATTCTAGCTCTTCTGAATCTTCCTATAACTCTTCTCCCGAATTTCCTATCTCAGCACTCTCCCAAGGGATTCTATACCCTAGCGGATAAAATGGAGCTTAATGTGGTGACCCATTCTCTCTCTAATGCTTCCTGCGCTTTCGAGAATGGCGAATGGAGAAACTGTCCAACGTCTAAACGTCTGCCATAACGCTCTAAGCTTCTGGTCTGTCGGAGCCCATTGAAAGGACACCCCAGAGCGTCCCCATTCTTAAATTCACATTTTCAATCCTCCCAAAAATCACTTCGCCATGATGAGATAACTGGCAAAACGATCCTCCAGCATCGAACCTTGTCAATCCAACAAATCCTTTATTGAAACCCAATATCGTAACCCCAACACATTCTCATAAAGATGACACTCTTCCAGTGACACGTTCCTTCCCCATTTCCATGGAGACAACTCCATATCCCTGAAACATTTCTGGTGAATCTGCTTGCTTCCCGTGCAGATACTTAATACCGCTTCCATTGAATAAAACATGAGGCCATTTCAGTTGTTCTTCCAACGACCAAACCAAACCCACACAATAATTTGGACTTTGTTTTGAACTCAACTATCTTCTTCATTCAGGCCGAAGCCCTCTCACAAATACTACTGAAAATTCCTTCCCAAAAGCGGGGTCATACAACCAAAATCTCGATCTGTTGTATGACTATTCCTTACCAATAGGAAGTATGTTGCCCCTCCTCGTCGAGATCCACGTCTCAGCCTTCCTTTCCCCTTTGAAACCCACCTCCACACTTACCCCTGATCACATCAGCAGACAATTGTCTCAAAAAGACCCATCCATCATAATATTCTATAACAACTCACTCATGACACTTTCCCGTTAATTGAAATTAGTCGTGGGCTTACCACTCGTAATTTCAAAAACTTGTTCAACTTTACAAAATACAGTATGCCACCAAAGTGTAAATATGTTTACAGGAAACTTCCGAATATGTCATCGTGACTCCTTTCAACCGTCCGTGAGATATAAATCCCGCTAACCTCTATAGAGAAGAGATGACAATGATAGGGAGGGTCCAGAAATACTCCATTCCATTAGAATCTGTCCCCTATTCTCCTAGTCCCCTCTCCAAACTAAACTTCATGCAGTGGCAGCACGAATTCATCTATCCACCGACCTTACTATCTGCTCGATCTACTTATCTCCGAGTAGTGAATTTACTAAGGTCGACCTAGCTGATCTTTTCAAGCAGCTCCCTACTTCGGTTGTTTTACTAGGAGACTTCAACCTCCGCCACCCCTTATTGGGCGACTCTGTCACTTCGTCTAAATCCAAGATCCTTGTAGATCTTCTAACTCCCTTTTCCTTGGGATGCCTTAACACAGGACTTCCTACATATGAACGCTTAGATGTATACACTTCTTTCTGTATTGATATTTCCCTTTGCTCCCATTCCCTTATGGATCGCTTTATCTGGTCCCGCTTTGACTATTTATATGGCAGTGATCATTACCCAATATCTTTAAATGAGCTTGTACCAAGCCCAATGTTAAAACCTAACTCCAGCGGGCGTTATGAACAAGCGGAGTGGGCTCCTTTTTATCAGGCCACAGCTATTCCACTTTCTCCCTTCAACAGCCGGTTTCCGACTATTGATGATGCTTTTAGCTTCTTCCAGCAAATTGTCTTCTCGGCAGCGGAAGCTTGCATTCCACAATCTTCCGCAGGCAAACGGTCGGAAACCCCTTGGTGGTCCCAAGGGTACGCACAAGCCAACCGCTAGAAGAAGAAACTCTACAGGCAATACAAAAAGACCCGTACCACCCCAAACATGATTATTTTTAAAGCAGCTGCGGCGAGATCTCGGCGAATTAATCGCCAAACACGTAAACAATTTTTTCGAACTTACATTTCGACCGTTAACTCTACAACTCCCCTTCCTTTAGTGTGGAAAGTTACACAGAAAATATCTCGTCGTTCCAGAAACTCATCACCCACATTCCTTCGTTATGGGCCTGATATATCCCATACGATATCCCCTCCTGCTGCTGTTGCAGATGCACTGGGTTATAGTTTTGCTAGCCACTCGAGTTCTTTCCTCTATCCTGAAGACTTTCAAAAATTGAGAGCTACCACTGTACTGCCAGATTTCTCACACGCGAAAGGGGAAAGATCCATACCCTATAACCGTCTTTCACACTTGCAGAGTATCAAACTGCATTGGCGAATGGTAAAGACGGTGCTCTTGGTCCAGACACGATTTCGTACATCATGCTCCGTCATATCCGTCCCTCGGCATCAGCGTTTTTGCTGGATCTGTACAATATAATCTGGATCGAATCTTCTTTATCCTTCTATTTGAACTACGGCTTCTGAATTCCTATCCCCAAATCTGGGGGAAAGAGCCGCAACGTTTAGCGGCGGACAACCAAAAACCAATTTCGCTGACCTGTCATTCCTATGTAAATTAATGGAGAAAAATGATTTCAGTCCGCTTTCTCCCTGTTCTGGAGAGTCTTTTCAAGTTTGGTTTCTGTAAAAATCGTTCAACCGCGGATCCTTTGTTAAAACTAGATCATGCCAATCCGGAAGCCTTTCATTCAACTGGTGGGATCGGTCTCTTGGTGTCTTCTGTGATCTTAAAAAAGCTCTATGGACACAACGTGGAACAACAGGTATTCTCCTTAAACTCCATTCGCTCGTTTCCATGGACCAACTCCCTCTTTTCCATTAAATACCTTCTGCAAATAGATCCATTCCCAGCGTTGGGGTGCTCTTTATTCTGTCACGTTACTTTATTCTGGATGAAGGTGTTTCGCAGCGCGGTAGTGTTCCTAAGTGTATTAACCTTATTTGCTCTCGGAGCATTAATGACACCGTTACTTCTATCCCAGCGACGGTCCAATTTTTCTCTCTATGTTGTTGACCCTTGCGTTTTATTTAGCCGGCATCAGATTGCCTTTTCCTGAACGTAACTTAACAACTAACTATGAGAATATTTCACAATGGGGTAACCTCCCATGGCTTCCATTTTCCTCCCACCAAAAACCTCAGCGGTGCTTTTAAGAAAAAAGGAATCGAAGAACCCGCCACCTTCCTCCTCCAGCGAACCTAACCCTTATATGGGTTGCTCATCCCTGTAACTTCACAACAAATTCTTAGGATCTCATCTAGATACCGCACTACATTACGCCCACCGCATATTTAACTCCTCAAAACGATTTGCCATCGCTCTGCTTGACCTGTTACGTTCATCTCTCCTCAAGCAATCTCTGGGCGCTGACCGCCAATGCCCTTTTACGCTCCATAGATATATCCGCCCTAGTCCGACCGATGTTGAATTATGGCTGCCTAATATAGGTTTAGGCCTCTCCAACCTAACTAGCAGCTGTTAGATCTCAATCTCAAAACGATGCGATCCTATTATACTTTCACGGAGCCTTCCGATCGTCCCCTCCGAGAGAGCCGAGTGATGCCACTCTCTAAGGGCAATCACCATGCACCGTGCCACAAGTTATCTTCGCTTTTCAAACCCCAATACCGTCTCATTCTGTACAGCGATCCCCACTGCTGGGACCGATACCTGCAGAATTTGCCTTATAGGTTCCAGCTGCCATATGCAAACCACAGTTCATAACATTCTTAATTTCCTTAACAATCCTTTGCAAAAAGTGCTGCACTTTCTCCTTATACACGACAGAGTACACACCTTGGCTATTCCACGCTCCCACCGTTTGCTTCGGCCCCTGACCTTCTCTCCATACTGCCATTCTGCATACATTGAAGCATTCTTAACATCTTTATTATCAATTTGCAGTTCACGGGGGTTTCACTCCCATGTTTACTGACGGCCCTAAAACAGGGGACGCCTTAGACGAGTTTGCTCCCTTTCCCAAACCTAACCTCTATCATACGTTCCTCTCACATGCTTCAATTTTTACCGCAGAATTAATGGTTATGATGGTTGCTCTTTCCATAACTTTACTCCTTAACCAAGACCACCCTTATGTCATTTATTTGGATTCACAGTGCGATCCAGGAGATCAGAGCCCCTTTCTCTAAAAACACAATGGAATCTGCGGTGCAAAAATTTCTCCGGCTACTCCAATCTCGCAAGAAACAAATTACCCTCTGCTTGACCCTCTCTCACGTAGGGTTGACTGGCAACAAAATCGCTGACAGAGAATGCAGAGTGGCCTCCTATTCTTTCCGTGGTTGCTTTAGGTACCTCACCTATATCATTCGACAAAGAAGCCTTCCATTAAATCCTGCTGATAGATTGTTCCACCGTTATATTTAATCCATTATTTAACTGTTTATTTAAAACCCATAACGATAAATTGAGTTGTATGACGATCCACTGACGAAAATCACGAGACGACTTCTACTGGTAAGCTTAAGAACAAATATTTCTTGTTTTCTGACACTAAAATTTCACTACACTTGCCGGTCATTTCAACGACTTACTACGATACTTCATCTTCAAATACTTACCTTCAGGGGTCCTGAATAACTCTGTATATATCTAAATATTCTTCCTAGACATTTATAAAAAGCTTTATGATAGAACCCACCCTTAGAGTTGGATTTGAAAACAATTATGGCCGCTTTTTTGTGTGCCGTAGAGGGTTATGTAGGCTTGATCAAACAAATCTCTCCTACATATCTTTCTGCCCGACAAATTGTAGCATCACTATCAATAATCTTTTGCTTTTCAACAGAAACTGAGTTCTTAAGTTGTATGTCACCCTCAGTGTGGATGATAAATCTCACTGACCTTTTAATATATTTTCAACCTCTCTGTTTTCAGTTTTCCAATCCTAATAGGAGTCATAATTCTCATCCTTTCATTAGCACTATCATTGTGATCTACAACACTCTTCCCCTCTATATTTTTATTCCTTCTATTAAGTAAAACAATTTCAAATGCCAGGTAGTTCTTATGGATATAAAATTGTTCCAGGCTCTTTTCACACTGGGTTTCTAGAAAAACAAAATAGACAAACGAATATTTCAAAGTTTAATAGTATCATTTTTTAAACTTTTTTGATCTTTTATTTTTTATTTAATTTATAAAGATTATAAGCATAAAACAATTTCTACGACTGATATTTAGTTTGATAAAGATTATGCACAAAACAAAGCAACGAGTTGATAAAGGCTTAATTAAATTGAATCCCCAATTTTATCTTATTTATATTGTATGTTTTATTGGCATTACTTTTCACAAAATATAAATTTCCAATGTAACATCAACTTTAAAAAGTAAATGTCAATTTATTATGAAATGTGAAAGTTTACAACAAATATTATTATTTTTAAAATTTTATATTCTCGATTGTCGCCTCGATTTAGAGTAAATATATTTTAAATGATGAGCTCAAATTTTACTTAATTTTTATCAGCTTTAATTCAAGAGCACTAAATTATGCGCAGGGAACTGAAAGAAATGAAAGCGTCATTATCCATTCAAAATTCCGAATCGGAGAACCTCTTCTTTTTGAATACAAGTAAAGGTAATCAGAAGATTGAAAGGAATTTAAAAAAATTATTATTTACATAAGGATATATATACCTTAATTAACAATATCGAATATAAACAACCTTATTTCAAACCATATCCCATATACATCCAGATAAACCACTATTTATCACTATTATACCCTTATCTTCAACTAATCGGTTGATAATCTCACTAACTCATTATTTCACTTATAATCTAATCATAATAAATCTAAATTAATATATTAATCTACCCTAATTAATAGACATATAAATATATAAATAACATACCCTATACTACCACATAATTTATAAACATATTTCAATTAATATATAAATATTAACTATATATAATTAATATTATATAATATAATATAATCATATCCTATAACCTACAATAAATTCTATTGATTTCTCACCTCTTAATTAATAAACTGTCTCCACTCAAATATACTATATATTTCTGTAAGTAGCATACTCGTTAGATTTAGGGATAGGAGCATAAAAGTACTGGGGTATCAATACACCCGTCTGACAAGAAAGTGCACAAGTATACAGAGTATATAATACCTCGTACAGTAATAATAGGGACATGGTAACTTAATTATGGTAAAAGCTGTCTCGAACAATCAGTATGAAAGATTATTATGATAACAATAATATCTATCACCTCATTTCATAACTTATATAAATACTCAATGAATACTAAAACAAATCCCACTATACTAATTTCCTTATGCAAAATATTGTGACCCGTAACCACTGAATCTACATAAATAGTTGCATGATCAATAATTATATAGCAGACAATAATTCCATATAATACCTATGTGTCTTGAAATATTCTTTCCTCCCTTAATATAATTCCAGGCCTTTGCCCTATCGCTCCTATCTCTCGTTAACTCGCGAGCATTTCTAGCACCATACAAGGCGGGACTAAGGTATCCATGGACACCAGAGGCAATTCAAAAGTAATTTAATGAAGCCAAAACGTGCCACAGAACATCGACGCCGGAACGCAGGCCACATTTGAGAACATTGTAATAAATCCTAGTTGATCTTGTCTTTGTCAGAAACAGTTAGAGACATACCAGATATATAATATTAAACCAACGTGTGTATATATATATACTTAAATCGCTCGCTCAAGCATAGACAGAGAGATCACTCAGTAAATCTAATATATTGATATACTCATACTTAACAATCTTGGCTTCATGTGATAGTTAATGTAAGATATATAGCACTCAATTTATACACAAACGTTTTTTAAGAAATAAAACGTTCAGGAATTGTGAATTAACACAATAAGCACATTATAATCAAATATATCAAAGGAAGACAACACGATAAGAAAAGAAGAAATATAGACAAGAAAGGAGATTCATCAGAAGAAAAATTACAGTTCATTTTTTCCAAGCTACCCGAAGTAGGAACCGACTTACAGCCCGTAAGTAGGTAGGGAAATAGCTGAAGAAATAAGAAGGCTGGCAAAGGATAGTTTAATGTAAGTAAATAGCTAGTGTAGTGTAAGGACAGCTTCCAGTCACTACCCTCGCAACATATTGGTCTTTAATTAAGTGAATTTAGCATAAACGATTCTAAAACTAAAAATTGCTGACCTAAAAAGTAGTATACAATGACAAGACTTTTGAACCTACTTCCAAACTTTTTATACAGCCCCAAAATATAGGGTCAGAGTTAGTGCTGTATTACAGATTGAATAGCAAAATTATATAGACATGCGCTGACTTCGGACATAAGATCTACAAGATCAAGTAAGTAGCGGAAATAGAAGTTAATAAATGGGATCTTTTGCTAGCTCCAGAATACACGGTCATGAATGACAGCTGCATAATAGATATCTAAAGGACCAGTCAAGGTTGATTAGTTCATATCGAATTTATTAGAGGTCACGCAATAGAAAAATAGAAATAAAACTCGTATAATCCCTATAACGGCTATAACCCTCTAGGTCAACCCTTTTTGAACACATTTAAATACAGATACTCTCGTGTTAACCACTTTATTTGGTTAATAGAAAAGATATTATCCTCTACTGATTCGTACTAGCAGATAATTTCACGAAATTACTTAAATAGTTGGTCTATAATTCAAAAAACCAATGACACGATCTCAAATGGACTATTTCCCGACCAACCATGTAGAAGGAGAGCTATATTAGAGAGATGATATATACCAAACAGATGTACATGAGATAGGTGCGAACCATTTTGCTGATAATGGACAAAGAGACGGAAGGGTGGATAGAGAATGAGAAGATTATAGATATAAGACTAGTTAATGTATGCGAGAAAAATTAAAAGAGTGAATGGACAAATGTTGTATTGAATATATATATGTCAATAAGTACGTCCCTTATGCCTTCGTGGCCCACCTACAGATGAGTAAAATCCATTGAAGGATTTAAATAAATCCCTTAAGTGAGAGCCCTTTATAGTCAAAAAGAAAATGCACCATTTCTTAATTTGTAACTCAGACGTTAAATATATAGATAGTAGATTAATATCTTGTAATAAAGAAGAGATTACAGGAAATATGAATATATATAATTAATTCATATATAATAGCTAGTGAAACAAATATAGATAATATATTAATAGATAATACTACTCTCAACATATATAAATAGCAGACAATAATCTCTCATTAATCTATTCTCTATATAGGATTTGAGATTTATCGTATGAGCTATCATCACCTGAGGATATATCATATGAGTTATAATACTAAGGTGCAATATTATTATAAAGGCTTTACTACTAATCCAATTTACTGAGCAGATTCATACTCTTACGCTTCTATATATGCATAGGCAGATAATACTATCATAAATAGATATGAATTAGCCGAAAACTAGAGAAAAGTTAATATAGTCGACCTCCTGTACACAAAGGAATCAAGGAATCAGGTGCAATCGCGCTAATCGGCACCACTTTGGACTTACCTTACGTGACAGATACGCCTAGTTTTCATCAGTTTTAATCCGTCCCACTCATCAGCATGGAAAATGGGCCTGAAGTCGTTCGACTCTCATCCGGACCTTAATTATATATTAGTGTAGTATAATTTGACTTTAATAGGTTTCATTGATATAGAGATACATAATAGCCTACCCCCCGAATATTTAAAAGGGGTAATTCCTATAAGGGTATGATATATAGCAATAAGTAATGTAAATAAATATATTAATGAATGTGAGATATATTATTATTAAAATAATTAATTACCAAGTTATTGTCATCTTAATCGTTAGAATATATTTGTATATTTAAATATACTTGAGTTAATATTCATGATTCACGTGTCAAAAAAATTATGATTTTTTATTTATGATTATTGCTTATTAGTGAAGAATAATCTTAGATATATCAATCTTCATATACATCTGTGAGTCACTTTAAATATATATGTGACATATTATTCAACCAAATTAAATTGCCAACTTCTCTCCCAACAATTTTATCTTGCTTCATTCGCAATATTCTCAAACGTCCATGACGAACTAAGCATATTGACCTAGCTCTCTTACTCTCTCTCTCTCTTTCTTCTCTTATCTCTCTCTTCTCGCTTACTTATTCTTCTCTACTGCATACTTCTCTATGACTTCCAATTCTCTCATCGCTCTCTCATCTCTCTTCTCTCTCTTCTATCTCTCTCTCTTTACAGGTGGTCTTCTCTTTCATATTTAAACTATATCAAATAATAACATTAACACTATTACACATGATGAACACTAATAAACTTCAATACCACACGCTCACATGCACTATTATTCTGTTTTTGATTCTTATATTCCTGCTGAGCTTACATTTTTTCCTTTATAAGGAACATCATCTCTCTCCTCTCTCTCTCTCTCTCTCCTCTCTCTCTCTTCTCTTCTCTCTCTCTCTCTTACTCTTGCTTCGTCTCTCTCATTCAAATACAACTCCTATTGCCCTTGTGAAATTTTAAATTGCAAGTTACTTTCCTAGTCTGGCCTGAAAATACAGGTTTCTCTCTAGAATAGTCTTTCATAGCAATTTCGCTATAGAGAGAAGGGATTTGTCTTAGCGTGACACGAAAGTTAACAGAGAAGCAAAATTTACTAGAAGGAAAGCGTTTCAATCTACGCGGGAAATTTCTCGCTCTTTAAAGACAGTCAGAACTCAATAAAATGACTTATCAAAAAACTTTTAAAAACAACCCGTACGAATTGCTAGTCAGCATACCTTTTTAACTTTGCGTTATAATATATATATATAATATATAATATATATATATATATATTATATATTATATAATATATTATTATATTATATTTTTAATATATATATATACTCATATATTATATTATATATATATATTAATTATCATATTTATATTATATATATTTATATATATATATATAATATATATATACTATATATATATATAATATATTATTATTATATATATATAATCTGAGTATGTGAGGTTTTGTGTGTCAATTTCCCATAAAAGTTGGGATTCGGAAGTTCGAGCAGCGAGTAAAAAAACCCGAACCCCTTCGACTCCCTCAAAACAATTTGTATAAACTTTTTCACACAAAAATTTGC
>JABUQX010060865.1:65000-69747 GCA_015478945.1 Trachelipus rathkii | reverse complement strand
GAAAGAGATTGCCTCACTTTTCCCCAATACAAAAAAACGCATTATTTTCGCGACGCGTAGTATATTCCGCGGCGGGTTCATGCGCTGTTCCGCCCCGGTCGGCTTTGCGGGCGCTCTTCGCGTTTGCTTCACGGATCTACTATAACTCTAGTGATTAAATTATTATCTTTCTAGTGAAAATTGAATAATTATTCTCAATGTAATATTTATTATAAATATGAATACACTTAGTAAAAAATAAAACACTTTTTATACAAATCAGATAACTTGTGCACCGCTTTTAACAGCTAATGCTAATGACTTTAAAATGAGTTGGGTCTAAAAGATAATGAAACACACACTGCTCAACTACAAGTTTAAAGACTATAGTTAATTATTCCATCGCAGTCACAGGTAGGTTCAGGATATGAAAAACATGTTTTTACATACCTTTAAAACCAAAAAGACGATAAATAATTCTCGACCAATCCATACGAGGTCATATGAGATAAGGATTACTCTCCAATCAAAGAAGCTATTTCCTTCTTACTGCTTAAAGGATTTATACGATTCCAGCATGTTTCAGTTTTGAAAATTAGTTTATTAACAATAATAAATACATTTGATTCTCGATTCTTGTCTATACTGAATACCCTTTTGACCTGGGTATTAGTCTTAAATCAGCGCCGGGTACATAAAAGGTTTATCGCTAAATTTAGGCTAAATTTAGGCCTTAACGTAGTTAATTGCACCACAATTTTACAGAAAAAGGTAGTTTGAAATATATTTTGATGGTATTAGGCTAAAATCGCCCCGGGGTACAAAAAAGCTTATCCTAAATTTAGGCCTAAAGTAGTTTTTTCAAAACATTTTACAGAGAGAGAGAGTGGTCAGAGTTGCGCTTGTAAGGAGTGTACGTTGTTGTGTGTTTTTTCGTGTTGGATTGTCATAATGTACATAGATAATAATAAAGACATATCCCGGAATTATTTTTAAAACTGTTGAATATTTTTAGTTAACCACGAGCGAATAATTTATAATGTAGTGAATTATTGTTATTTTTAAATAAAACCTAGAATGATTTTAATAAATACATGTTATGTTAACAGAAAGAACTTATTTTGTTTTTATACTTATTACATGATGGGTAAAGATGATGTAAAAGCAGTAAGAGTAAATAGAACAAAACGTGGCATAGCTTGTTGTAGAGGGGTGCTAGGGGGCTTGCCTTACTGATTTACTGTTTATTGCTTTAGTTAGTAAAATATTGTTTTTAATAAAATTTCATAAAAATTTTAGTAAAATTATTTTAAAACTGATAAAATCCGTCTTTAAATTAAAAGAATTAACAGTTTTAATAATAAAAATAATAGTCAAAGATAATGATTGCTTTATTATAGAAGTTTTAAGAAACTTTGAATCAATTTAAGTTATATTGGAATGAGTACTATAAATATACGGTTAATTAAAACATATAGGATGTTTTAAATAAGTTACGTTATTGTGTGTGAGAGTGGGCGTGTGGTGTGTGTGTGTGTGTGTGTGTGTGTGTGTGTGTGTGTTGTATGTGTGTGTGTGTGGTGTGTATGTGTGTTCTAAAATAATATAACAATAGGCATGAAGTAGATAACACTAAAAAAATAATCAATAAAATAAAAATAAATACATGTGTAAATAAATGATGAGTTATATGTGTAAGGGAGTGTGCGTATGTGTGTGTGAGTGTGTGTGTGTGTGTGTGTGTGTGTGTGAGTGTGTGTGTGTGTGTTGTTGATTCTAAATTAATAATTAACAAGTAGGCTGAATGTAAATAACCTAAGTATAATGAATAAAAATAAAATAAAATATAAAATAGATAAATAATAATAACATAATAAAAATAATAATAAAATAAATAAAAAGTATTAATAACAAAATAAAAATATAAAAGAAACCTACATGTAATAAATATATGAGTTAAGCAGTAAAACATATGAGTTAAAGCAGTAAAGTACATGAGTTTAAAGCAGTAAAAAAAACATATGAGTTAAAGCAGAAAAACATAAGTTAAAGCAGTAAACATGAGTTAAAAGCAGTAAACATATGAGTTAAAGCAGTAAAGCAGTAAAACAAAAGCATACGAATCCCCTTGTTGCTATGTAAAACCTCTATTGATTTAGCCTGGATTACTGCTTAAGGTATGTAATGTTTAATAAATATATGAGTAAAGCAGTAATAAACTATATAGTTAGCAGGTAAAGCAGTAAACAAATAGCATACTAATTCCCTTGATGCTTATGTAAACCCGTCTATTGATTGTTATGATTTACTGCTTCTAGGTCTGTATGTTCATAAATATATGAGTTAAAGCAGTAAAACATATGGGATTAAAGTCAGTAAAGCAGTAAATAAACGCATTCTAATCCTTGATGCTCTGTAACACCTCTGATTGATTTACTGATTTACTTCTGCTTTAAGTATGTAATGTTAAACACAAATAATATGGTGTAAGCAGTAAAACATATGATGTTAAATGGCGTAAGCGTAAAACAAAAGCATATAGATCCTTTTGTGTGCTTATGTAAAACTCTGATTGAATTTACTGATTTACTGTTTTAAGATCTGTAAAGTATAATGTTTTTAATAAAAGGTTTCGTCAATGGTAGTAAAATAAAATTGTTCTATATGCAGGCATTTGGCTTTTCTTCTTAAATACAATTTTAAAAATTATAATTAAAAGTATTAGTAAAAAATATAAAAGAAAAAATAACGTTAATAATATGTTTAATAATAATAATAATAGGATTCTTGTAATGAGTTACAATTTTAGGGATCGCGAAAGATGTTTTAATAAAAAGTGTTATAAGTAATGAATAAAAAAGAAGACTCTAGTATATATTATATTTTATTACGCGCGGGAATATTGTGCTGCGGGCGCACGCGGCCGGGCGGGAACGCGGAAATATTGCGCTGCGGGCGCACGCGGCGGGCGGGGCGGGGGCGCGGGGGGGGGGCGAGGACGCGCGGGCGGGTGCGGTGTTCGTCTGACTTTGTGCGGAAGGCGCATGCTGCGCCCTGGTGTTCCGATTATGACTTAGGGGAAGGACATCAAGTATTAGCTCGTTTAATGGATGTAAGGGTAAAGAAAAGGCAGAGGTTAGAAAATGCATCAATGCTGTGGCATCAATCCATCAAAGTTTAGGCATCAATGCTGAGGCATCGAATGCTGAGGCATCAAAGTTGAAGGCATCAATATCGAGTGTGTGTGGTGTGTAAATGTAGTGTATCTGGTGTGTGTGTGAGTGTAAGTGTATATGGGCTAGTGTCTATGGCTAGTGTAAGTGCTTATGAGTGTCATAGTGTGGTATGTATGTAAGTGTAGAGTGTCTATGGTGAGTGGTGAGGTGGTAAGTGCCATATGGGCTAGTGTAAGTGTCTATTCAGAGTGTAAGTGCTTATAAGTGTTCGATTAGTGTGTATACAGTGTCATAGTGAATGTGTGTATTAGTGACATAGTGTGTATAAGTGGCCATAGTGGTAAGTGCTATGTATGTGGAGAGGCGTGGTGTAAGTAATATATATAATATGGCTATCAAGTGTTAGAAAAGACCTAACTCATAGTAGGTATGCATCCTAGCACGTTGTATATACACACAATCGAATCCGCAATACGTTTACCTAGGGGTAGACACCCATATTAAGGGGCGTATGTCTATGGCTCAGGGTGAGGCTAGAAATAGGCTGAAAAAGGTGGCACTGCATTATGCACTAGTGCAACTGCACTTGGCACTCATTGCAGTTCACTTGGCACTCAGTTGGCAACTCATTTGGCATCGACATTGGGCCATTTTTTCCAACCCCCCCAATCCCTGGCAAACTCACTCGCTGGCCACTACATTGAGAATCTCATCAGACTACTTAACTAGAACATCCATCAGATAACTTCTTACGGGATGTCGGGAACCTCGATCAAGTTGAATCATCGAACATAAATCGCTGAATCTCAAAGCTGGAATCTATCAACTATAAGATCGCCAACAAGATGACAACTAATCAAACACAAGATGGAGACATAGATAAAATGATGCGCATTCAAGTTGAATAGGGGCACGTGTAGGCTACGGTATAGGCTGTACCGCATAAGGATGAACGGCTGGGGGAAAGTCTAGGCTGTATGAGATTAGGCCAAAAGGGCTGGTGAACGGCTGGGTGGATGGCTAGGTGGTGTGTAGGTGTACGGCTAGGCTGACGAACGGTCGCAAGGCTAGGTGTAAGGATTTAGCAGCTAGGTTGAAGCTAAGGTTGTAAGGCTGGGTGTAGTGCTATGTGGAGGCTGGGTGTCAGGTTATTAGGGCTGCGGATGTTGGCTGTTTATTCGTCTGGTGTGTGTGTGTGTGTGGCCGCGTGTGTATAAGTGTAATTGTAATCGAGAAATACTCAAAAAATTAGGGCTAAGCCCCTAATGGGTGGCCAAAAATTAGGGTGGGCCAAAATTGACCCCATGGATCACCACAGGTCTTGGTCGAAAAATTAAGGGTGGAGACACAGTAAAACGGCTTGGCTTACGCCAACCGGTTTTGGCGCAACCCTTCTTCGCAGGGTTGCCAAAAATCAGGGTTGCCAAAGAATTAGGGTTGCCAAAAAATTAGGGGTCGGCCAAAATATTAGGGTGGCCAAAATTGGACCATGAAAGACATTAGGGTTGGTTCGAAAAAATTAGGGTGGCCACGTCGAACGGTGCTCCGCAACCGTTTGGCTGCAACCCTTCTTCGATAGGTTTGCCAAAAAT
>JABUQX010060865.1:47500-55000 GCA_015478945.1 Trachelipus rathkii | reverse complement strand
AACGTAGCGTGCCCGATGAGTCCCAATCTGGGACTTTTCTGTTTTACACATTGGATCGGTCTCAATATAAGTAAATTTTAGTATAACCTTTCTCTCTCTCTTTCTCTCTCTCGCTCTCTCTCTCTCTCTCTCTCTCATCCTCCTTCTATATATATATACTAATAATATATATATATATATATATATATATATATATATATTATATATTATTTTAATATAAGTATATATATTATATAATAGTATATATTAATATATATATATATATATAAATTCTATATAAATATATATATATAATATTAGTAATATAATAAATAATATATATATATATTTATATATATAATAAATCAATACAATATTATATATATATATATATATATATATGATATATATATATATTATATAATTTTAAATGTTTTTTTTAATTTTAGTTTTAAAAAAAATAGTGTTCCTTTATTTTGTTTCAATATTTATTTGAAAGGGAACTTATTAAGTGAGTTGCTATTTTGGGAGGATTTATGTTAAGAGCTCAAGAGGCTTTTGTGGAACTCCTCAAATAGACAAATAAGAATAAGGTTTCTTTTACGTTGCCATGACAACCAGTGGTTTTAAGCATTAATAAGCCTCTATAGGTCACAATGCGAAATGCTCAGTATGATTCATATAATAATGTTCGGAGAAATAATGATTTTATGTAAAATAGCGTCCTTGTTAAAATTTTAAACTTATTTTAATAGTAATAAATAGTAATTTGAATAATTTTACATTTATGTTCTTTATTTTTTTTAGAGGCGAGGCCGCGTCCTGTGCTTCCGCCGTAAACCGCGCCTGTATATTTATATATATATATTATATATATTATATATATACTATATATTATCAATATATATATATTATATATTATATATATATATATAATATTATTATTATATATATATTATATATATATAATATATTGATATATATTATATTATTATATATTATATTATATATTATATATAATATATATATTACTAATATATATTATATTATATATTTAAATTATATATATATATATTATATATATAATATTATATATATATATATTATATATATATATATACTATAATTATAATTATATATAGTATATAATAATATATATATATATATATTATATTATATATAGATATATTATAATATATATATATAATATATATATATATATATATATAATATTATTATATATTATATATATATATATTATTATATATATTATTTATTAAACTTCCTTTAACAGTGTTTTATATCTTCAAGAGGTAACCGGGGTGAACAGAATTCGAAACGCTCGTGGTGTGAGGTTGACTCGCCGACTTCATGCAAGAGGAAGTGGTTCAGTCTCCGCAGCAGTTATAGTTTTATTTCATGGGGGCAGGAATTAAAATAGCTTGCGAACTCGTTGATGTTGCTGGTTTGGGATAGACGGCATATATATACTATATATTATATATATTAATATATATATATATATATATATATTGTATATATATATATATATATATATATATTATATTTAATATTATATTTATATTATATTTATAATTTATATCTATATATATAATAATTATATTATATTATATAATATATAACATCTATTATTATATCATATATTATTTATATTAATATAATATATATAGCAGTTATTAACAAAGAAAATTTAAATATTATATAATTATATATATATAAGTTCATGCGATAATTATTTACTATAATGATAATGTTTTTAACATTTCATCTAATAAATTATTCAAATAGCAAGAATAGAATATTAGTAAATAAGAATATTAATAATTAAAAATAATTTATTTCATCTTAATATAACATGAAGAATAATTAGCTTTGAATAATTTTATTGAAAATTCTAAGAATTTTAATTAATTTTATAAAATATTTTATTTAACTTATATAATTTTTGAATAATTTTCTTTTAATAATAGCTTAATTTGTTTTCTCACTGAATTATTTCTGTAAATTGAAATCATGACCAGAAAACTCGATTTTATTGATAATATTTATTCTTTTTTATTATTTACATTTTTTATATCATTTACATGTAATTATTTTAAGTTTATTATTATTATTATTATTATTATTATTATTATTATTATTATTATTATTATTATTATAGTTTATATTTTATTATTTATCATATTATTTATTATTTATTTTATTATTATATATTTATATTATTATTATTATTTATTATCAATTTACATTATTTTATATTATTTACATAATTATTTTATTATTATTATTATTATTATTATTATTATTATTATTATTATTATTATTATTATTATTATTATTATTATTATTATTATTATTATTATTATTATTATTATTATTATTATTACTACTACTACTTTAAGTTAAAATGCCGTAGACAAGAATTTCATACTCCAAAAATTTGTGAATATCTCAGCGACGTATTTAACAGAATTTTGGCGAAAAGGACCCTATCTCCACATGATGATGCCAATATGTAGAAAGCTATGTTCCTTTGCCGATTAACTAACGGAAACCCAGATAGCCTTCAATGTCACCTTAACATCAGAAATGGTGCGATATGTCAAACAACAATCAGTTAAGTTATATTTAAATGAAGGTCAATTGATATATATTTTAATCGTTTTACAATTGTTCAAGACGAATTGAAAAATATACATGTTAGAATTAAAGTTCCATAGCTATCACTCTCAAGAGGGTATTATTTTATCTCAGACAACCTCAGACAACGACAGTTAAGGGGAGACTTCATAACTAGACCCCCTACTTTTTGAAAGCAAAATCAAAATTTTTCAATTTTTTTTTATTATCTAAATTAGTAGAAAAATTCCTCTTGAACATCATGGTGTAACTATTTTTGAAAAATTCTAAATAGTTTTTTAGATACAGAAATTTATTTAGAGAGGTGTCGAACTAAAAAATTTCAATTCCAGTCAAAATTGCAATTCCAGGTTTAGGATCAAAAAATGTTTTATTTATAATTATAGAAAATCTAATTTTTTTTTCATATTCTCAACCTCTAGCTCATTCTTTGGATTTTACTCAGTCAAATAAATGGAGAGCAGGAGCCGGAGCCGGAGCCGGAGCCGGAGCCGGAGCCGGAGCCGGAGCCGGAGCCTGGGTATATTTTTTTTTCATGAAATAATTTTTTTAGATGAAAAATTTATTGGCAGAAGATGTGCTGAACAATTTTCAAATAGTACAGAATCCTTAGTCATCTGGATCCGGATCCGGATCCGAAGTCAGAGCCGGAGTCGAAGTCGGAGCCGGAGTATGATTTTTTTCGAAGAATATTTTTTTAGAAGATCTGCTGAACAATTTTCAAATAGTGCAGAAACCTTATTCGGATCCGGAGCTGAAGCCGAAGTTGGAGCTGGAGCCGGAGCCGAAGCCGGAGCCGGAGCCGGAGCCGGATCCTGGGTGATTTTTTTTCTAAAAATATATTTTTAGGTGAAAAATTTAATGCCAGAAGACGTACTGAACAATTTTCAAATAGTACAGAAACCTTAGTCAGATCCGGAGCCGGAGAAAAAAAATTTAATGCCAGAAGACGTACTGAACAATTTTCAAATAGTGCAGAATCCTTAGTCGGATCCGGATCCGGAGTCGGATCCGGAGTTGAAGTGGGAGCCGAAGTCGGAGCCGGTGCCGTTTCTACACAATTTTCAAATAGTGTAGAAACCTTTGTCGGGTCCGGATCCGGATCCGGATCCGGATTCGGAGACGGATCCTGGGTATAAATTTTTTCAAGAAATAATTTTCTTAGATGAAAAATTTATTGCCAGAAGACTTGCTGAACAATTTTCAAATAGTGCAAAATCCTTAATCGGATCCGGATTTGGAGTCGGAGCCGGATTCAAAATCGGAGATGGAGTCGGAGCCTCAGTATGATTTTTTCGAAAAATATTTTTTTAGGTGAAAATTTTATTGAAAGAAGACGTGCTGAACAATTTTCAAATAGTTCAGAAACCTTAGTCGGATCCGGATCCGGAGCCGGATCCGGATCCTAGGTATGAATTTTTAAAAAAATATATTTCTAGGTGAAAACTTTATTGCCAGAAGACGTACTGAACAATTTTCAAATAGTTCAGAAACCTTAGTCAGATTCGGAGCCAAAAGAGAAGTCGGAGCTGGAGTAGGAGCCGGAGCCGGAGCTGGAGTCAGAGCCTGAGCCTGGGTATGAATTTTCAAAAATACTTTTTAGGTGAAAATTTAATGCCAGAAAACGTACTGAACAAATTTCAAATAGCAGAAATCTTAGTCGTCTGATCCGATCCGGATCCAGATTCGTTGCCGGATCCTGGGTATAAATTTTTTCAAGAGATAATTTTCTTTGATGAATAATTTATTCCAGAAGACTTGCTGAACTAATTTCAAATAATGCAGAAACCTTAGTCGGGTCCGGATCCGGATCCAGATTCGGAGCCTTATCCTTGGTATAAATTTTTTCAAGAAATAATTTTCTTAGATGAATAATTTATTCCAGAAGACTTGCTGAACAATTTTCAAATAGTGCAGAATCCTTAATCGGATCCGGATTCGGAGTCGGGCCGGAGTCGGAGTCGGAGCCGGAGTAGGTACAAGTAAAAAAAATTTTTTGTGAAAATCTCTTGAAAGAAGATGTGGGTATCAATGTGACCTAGTGAAGCATGGATTCAGACCCTACTAAAGCCGAAGCCGAACTCGGAGCGGTGTTCGAGCTGGGTGTCGGAGCCGGATCCCATTAATTTCTTTCAAAAATTATCTTTTTAGCGAAATGAATTGCCAGAAGACGTGTTGAACAATTCAATTAGTACAGAAACTTTAGTCGGATCCGGAGCCGGAGCCGAGCCGGGTCCTAGGTGCATGAATTTTCTTTAAGAAATATTTTTTAGGGTGAAAATTTATTGTTAGAAGATGCTGAACACTTTTCAAATAACAGTGCGCAGAACCTTGATGGATCAGATCCGAGCCAATCTTGCTTATAAATATTTTTCAAGAAATATTTTTTAGTTGAAAAATGTATTGCCAGAAGACTTGCTGACTAATTTTCAAATAGTTCAAAAACCTTAGTCGGATCCGGATCCGGAGTCGGAACCGGAGCCGGAGTTAGAGCCGGATCCTGTTTATAAATTTTTCCAAGAAATATTTTTTAGATGAAAAATTTATTGCCGGAAGACGTTGAACAGTTCAAGTAGTGCAGAAACCTAGTTGGATCCGATCCGGAGTCGGAACGGAGCCGGATTCTGGGTATAATTTTTGTTCCTATAAATATTTTTTGGTGAAAAGTTTATTGCCAGAAGACGTGTTAAAAATTTCAAATAGTACAGAAACCTAGTCGGAACAAGCGCCGGATCTGAGCCGCAGCCGAGTATGAACGGAACTGATTCTTGGGCATAAATTTTTTCAAAAAATATTTTTGTACGTGAAAAATTTATTGCCAGAAAGTACTGCACAATTCTCAAACAGTGCAGAAACTATAGTCGGAGTTGGAGCCGGAGAAAAATAATTATTATTTTTCTTTTGGGTTGTAAAAGAAATATATCAAAGGCTTGAATTGATTCAATTGAAAAAGAATATATATATATATATGTAATATATATATATATATATATATATATATATATATATATATATATATATATATATATATATATATATATATATATATATATATATATATATATATATATATATATATATATATATATATATATATATATATATATATATATATATATATATATATATATATATATGTATATAGATATATATATATATATAAAAACAAATATATAAAATATTTATATATATATAAATAAAAATATATATATATATATATATATATATATATATATATATATATATATATGGATTGGGTTATGAAAGAATCAGAGGTGGGGTGAGGTAGCAAGGGATGGTGTTAGAGTAATGGAGAATGAAAGAGAGTGGAGGTGCCCTACCTATTATATGCGGATGATTTAGTTTAGTGTGGCGAATCTGAAATAACTTTGAAGGGATTAGTAGAGAGAGATTTGGCAGGTAAAAGGAGGTGTTTGAAAGTAAACGTTGAATAGAGTAAGGTTATGGTTTTAAGTGAGGATAGTTCTCTGTGAAAAGTTATGTTAGATGGTGAGCAGTGATGGAACAAATGTCTGAGTTCAAATATTTAGGATATATGGTGGATGAAATGGGAACGGATGGATGCAGAATGTAGTATGAAAAGTTGTGAATGGAAGGAAGATGGAAGGTGCAGCAATTAAATCCTTAGTGGATGCAAAGGGAATAAGTCTTGAGTGTGCTAGGGTCTTACATGACGGTATGCTATTACCTGTGCTAATGTATAGTAGTGAGACTATAGTCTGGAATAAGAGGTACAGATATAAAGTATAGATATAGAACTTCTTCTGCTAGTTTTCTCCCGTGTTACAGGAGCAACCAACCAAAGTCAGGCCACGCCGACATGGGAACATCATTCTTGTTGCGATAAATTTGCAATACGAAGAAAAATTCTTCGCGCCACAGGACTCGAACTCGGTCAACAAGGTCAAATACCGTTAGATACGGCAGAAGTTCCACCACGTTAGTCCGATCCGACACCACAAAAAAATAAGGTTTCTCTTTACAGTTTTTAAGTTTCCTGCTTCGATATCACTTCTTTGAAACTCGATACTTATTTAAATCCATAGAAGGGTGGTTGGAACCCCTGTTGGACATGACATTCTGCTTGGGTGCTCCTGGGTTACAGGAGCAACCGACAAAGTCAAGGAACGCCGACATGGGCACAACATGGTTGTTGCGACAAATTTGCAATAATAAGACAAAGAAAAATTCCACTCGCGCCAGGACTCGAACCATCGACCACAGCGTCGCCATTTTCAAATTTTCAAATTTCTTGCTTCGATATCACTGCTTTGAAACTCTATATTTATTCAAATCCATAGAAGGGTGGTTGGAACCCCTGCTGGGGCTAAAACGAGCAAGGCTAGCTTGTTCCCGTGTTACAGGAGCAACCAACCAAAGTCAGGCCACGCCGATATGGGCACAACCATGCTTGTTGCGACAAATTTGCATTAATAAGACGAAGAAAAATTTCACTCGCGCCAGGACTCGAACCATCGACAACAGCGTCGCTGTTAGACAATGTACAAGAGGTTAAACCACTAGTCAGATCTGACACCCCAGAAAAAAAAGGTATTTCGTTACAGTTTTTAAGTTTCCTGCTTCGATATCACTACGCTTTTGAAATCGATACTTATTGTAAAATCCCCATTATGGTTAACCCCTTCTGGGCTACACGGCTCTTCAGGGGTGCTCTTCAGAGGTAACAGGACCAACCGACCAAGATCAAGGAACGCCAACAGGCGCACAACATGCTTCTTACGACAAATTTGCAATAAGACGAAAAAAAATTCGCTCGCGCCAGGACTCGAACTATCGACAACAGCGTCGCTGTTAGACAATATACAGGAGGCTCTACCA
>JABUQX010060865.1:22500-40000 GCA_015478945.1 Trachelipus rathkii | reverse complement strand
CCCCCTTATGAATACAGGTAACTATATAGGTAAAGCAAATATGAATAGTTAAATGATGAGAACACTTACATTAAACTAAAGACTAACCCACTAAAGACTTCCCATACTTTATTTAACAAAAATTAATAAATATTCTACCTCACCATGAACAACAATTTAATAAACTAAAATCTTATAATACCCGACTTTCAAATCCTAATACCTCAAAACTCATAAAAATAAATATTCCCCTTCGTCCCATTATATCTAACACTAATTGTGTAACTATAAACTTTCAAAATGGATTACCACACAATTAAAACCCTAACTTGGCAATATTTCTACATTCCCACATAAAAATTCCAACACCCTTAAAATATTATTAAAAAACCATATATGACAGGACAAAAAATGCTCATCTTCGATGTTACATCTCTCTTTACTAATGTTCCCGTCACCGAAACCTTGGATGCGTTGGAGGAATATATCCGTACCCACGATGAGTCTTTCAGTGTACCTTTTACTGACATAAAACAGCTTATCAATTTAGTTATAGAAAATTCTCACTTTACGTTTAACAATCTGTTTTATACGCAAAAATCGGGTTTGAGTATGGGCTCTCCTTTGTCCCCCATCTTCAGTTGTATATTTTTAGAGCTTTTAGAAAGAAACCACATTTACAATTATACCGATTTTACAAACTGTAAGTGGCTTAGATACGTGAAATAGGTTCCTTATCTTATTAGGTTATTATCTTTTTTATTATCACATTTTTATGCCTATACTAAACAATCTAACTACTTAAAAAGAACAGCTGAGAGTTCTTCCCACCAATGAAAGTCTTCCTTTCCTCGACGTACTAAAATAATTGGGAGTACCCTCAATAGCTTATTATTTTCGGTTTCAGAAGGCTTCTCATAACCAAAAATAACATTCATTGAATATTTTCTGACGTAACTACACATCAAACAGGGGATTGAATTCGTTACATTGGGTCTCCAAGCTTACCGTATATGTCCCCCACCAGTACATTGAAACCGAAAATTAAAAATATAACTAGCACCTTTATAATATTTAAGACTTACCCTAAAAGCAATAATTTATTTTAAGAGTTTAAATACAAGCGAAAAAAAGCCTTTAGAAACTCTGAAAGTATCCCAAAACAAAATTATTAAACAAACAATTACACTGATAGTCAACAAGGATATAAACTACAAAATCGGAAAATTTAAGTTTAGTAACCAAATACAATAGTACTCCTAAAAAATAACTAAAACCTAGAATGACAATAAGAAAAATACCAGCAATATATGCAATCCGTGTACAGTCCTGCCAACACAAGAATACATAGGTGAAACAATAATGTAAAAGAAGACATTAACCAGCATAACTATGACATAAGCACATCTTCATAGAAACTCATCTAATAATATTAACATTATCCGAACTTGGCTTATTATGGAATTAAGATGTTCCTTCTATTAAACTGTTAAAACCACAATTCTGAATAGGTATTAAACGCGGTAATTAATAAGAAATACCAAACAATATAAACAAAGACAGAAGGGAACTACCATAGACGGAGCATATAAATTAAACTAAAATCATTCGCTGTCAACTGCGCAAGATTAAACCTTTAAACTGGGAAAGAAGCATAGAATTTGAGAAAGTCGCAACCAACGCCGCGATAACTGATGATGGATTTCCGATCACACATTCTTGTTTCTCGTACTGACGATCCCGCGACAGAGGTGAGAGTGCCTCCACGAAAGCTTGGGAATTAAGGGAAGATTATTATTATTTTTTGTACTGTGCAATTATATATAGATTATGTAAAAAGAAGTTTTTAGAAGTGGATATTTAATTAGTGAAATAATAGAGAAACAGGCTATAAATGAACATTTAGGGTAACAAGCATTTGTCAGCACTAGCTATCCATATACCTATTGAACACCATTTATATTTTCACTTGAACCGAAACTACGTCTGAAAAAAATCCTACTGTGGAGAAGCTGCATAAAATGCAATAATGATAAATTGCAAGTTAAATTCTTGAAAAGATGTACAGAGGAGAAAGTTATTCCGCGATCAATGATACCCAAACAAGTCAAAATTAGTAAATTTGAACAATTCCCCAAAGCACATGAAGAAATTATTGTACATAGAATTAAAATGGTAAAAAGAGAAATAAATTATTGGTTCTGCAGAGCCAAAAAACATTTCAACACAGTGATAGCAATTATACGTCAACTCGAAAATCACGAAGCCCTTTACACAAGTATGAAAGAAAATCTAAAAAACAGAAAAATTTTTACAGTAAATAGATTACGTACCAAGTTAGATGAAAAATTTAATATAATATTCCGAAACAGTCCTTGGTTCATAGTAACTACAAACTCTATTCTCAACTTATCCAATCTACAACTAACAGAAATAGAAACTTTGATTTTAAATTATGGAATATCCTTTTTCACTGGACAATCTGATCCTTCCAGGAATCTAATCGATTTTCGAAGATTTGGACGCTAATAGAACCTAACAGAATGAAATTATCCAAACATCCTACTTGGTATCTTGATTGAAAGGTTCTCAATTAGTACGAAACATTAGGAACGTCTTGATCATTAACAGTATTTAATGCCTAGTTTTAGTGAATATTAATCATGCTTATACGAGGTAAGCACCACAAGTAACTCTATAGCTTTCGCTAATTCTTAAATCTCTAAATTGCTAGAATCATACACTTTCATTAAACTAAAAGACCAACTCATCTAAAGACTTCCCAGACTTTTATTTAAAAAAAAATTAAAATATTTATCTCAACGAATTAACAGCAAATGATTAAACCTAAATCTTCATAATACACCGACTTTCAAATTTCCTATGGCCATACTTAAACTCATAAATACTATTCCCCTTCGTCCCACTTTCCATATTCTAACTACTCAATTGTGTACTATAAACTTTTCCAAATGAATTGCCACACAATTAAAATTTTACTTCGCAATATTTTCTACATCCCCACATAAAAACATTCCCAACACCTTAAAAAATATTAAAAACATAATATTGACAGCGACAAAAATGCTATCTTCGATGTTACATCTCTCTTTACTAATGTTCCCGTCACCGAAACCTTGGATAAGTGAGAATATATCAGTACCCACGATGAGTTCTTCCACGCATGGTACTTTTACTGACATCAACAACAGCTTAATCAATTTAGTATAGAAAATCCTCCCTTTACGTCTTAACCATTGTTTTTATACGCAAAAATCGCGAGGTTGAGTCATGGGGCTCTCCTTTGTCCCCCATCTTCATGTATATTTTTAAGCTTTTAGAAGAAACACATTACAAATCTATACCGAATTTACCCAAACTGTAAGTGGCTTCGAACTGGACGACATATCTCTTTCATTTACCTGTCAACTTTAAAACATAAGAATTCGATGCCTATATAAACAATTCCTACTCCCTCAATTAGCATTTACAGTGGAAAAATTCCCTAGACCAATGCAGTTCCTTTGTCCTCGACGTACTAATAATTCGGAACGTAACCCTAAACCTTATTTTTTCGTCACAGAAGGCTCTCTAATCCAAAAATCATTCATGGGTTTTTTGGACATAAACTACACATTCAAAAGGGGATTGATTAGCTTACATGGTCTCCGAGATTACCGTTATATTAGTGAAAGTAACCATTGAATCCGAAATTAAAAAAGTATTAACTAGCACTTTTATAAATTTAAACTACCTAAACCATAAGTATAAGGGTTAAATAAAGCGATAAACAAATCTCTTTAATGAGGAACATATGAAGACACAAATAGACAATTTTATTAAACAAAATATACACTGATAGTCAAACAAGGATATAAACTACAAATCGGAACTTTAAGTTTAGTAACAAATACAATAGTACTTCTTAAAAATTCAAAACCTAAACATTACAATAACAAAAATACCAGCAATATATTCAATTTTCTGATTTTTGAAATAGAAAGAAGAATTACAGAAGAGAAAGATGTAAAAGAAGAATTAACCAGCATAAATATGACATAAGCACTTTCACTAGAAACTCTCCATTAGTAGCTCACTCGCTAAATGAGGGACATAATATCGACATAGAAAACCGACAAGTTCAAGCCCTAAACTACCACAAATTCAGAGAAAATTCTATGAATCCTATAAAATAAGAAAATACCAAACCATATAAACAAAGAAGAGGAACGACTTCATAGACGAAGCTAAATGAAAAACTTTAAATCTCCGTGTCATGCGCGAAGATTAAAACTTTAACTGAAAGAGATAGAAATTTGGAAACGTCGCAACAACCGCCGCGGAACTGATTGAGATTTAACCGATCACCATTCTATGTCTTTCTCTATGACGATTCCCGGACAATGGTTGGAGGAGTGGCCTCCACGAAAGCTTGGACGCGTTAAGGAGAAAGAATTTATTATTTTTTAACTGTGATTTACAGTAATAGATTATTAATAAAGACGATTTGGAATGGATTTTTAATTAGTGAATTAATTTAGGGTTATAATAACCATAACATATAAAAGTGCGAAGCAGTATTAAGCATTAGCATATCCATAACAATATGAAAACCCCGATTTATATTTCACTTGAAACCGAAACTACAGATCTGAAAAAATCCTACTTTGAGACTTTGTGATTGCAACATCAAGCAAAATCCAAAAGAAATGCAAGATTAATTCTTGAAAGCGATGTACAGAGGAGAAAAGTTATTCGCGATCATGATAACCCAACACAGTGTCAAACATTAGTCAAATTTGAAAACCATTCCCCAAAGCACATAGAACAGAAATTACATTGTACATAGGATTACATCGGTAAAAGAGAAATAATTATTGGTCTGCGAGCAAAAAACAATTCAACACAGTCGATAAGCAATTATACGTCAACTCGAAAATCACGAAACCCTTTACACAAAAACTGAAAAATAAAAAAACAGAAAAAAATTATACAGTAATGTTTAAGTTAAAAAGTTAATGAAAAATTTAATAAAAATATTCCAAACAAGTCCATTGGTCATAGTAACACAACACTTCTTCTCACCACTTATCAGATCCTACAACTAACAGGAATTAGAAACTATGATTTTAAATTATGGAAGTTACCTTTGCACTGGACCCAATACTGATGCCCTTCGGGAATGGTGTTTAATCATTTTCGAAGGCATGGCTGTAATAGAACCGCAACAGAATGAATTAAGTCCCAATACATCCACTTGTATTCTTGAATGGAAAAAATCTCATATACCAATAAAATACCCATATGCTTCCAATAAAAACGATTAAGACTACCGAAAAATAGAAATATCATCATATCCCAGATCCGACAAAGATGGAAAAATTGTAATATGATACAGAATAACTATATTAGATTAAAGCAAATGAATTGTTAAATGATGAGAATACTTACATTAAACTAAAGACCAACCCATTAAAGACTTCCCAGACTTTATTTAATAAAAAATTAAAAAAATTTTTTTCGGTGTATGTTACAGCAATATGATAAACTTAAATCTTATAATACCCGACTTGCAAATTTCTATGGCATACCTTAAAAACTCTAAATAAATATTCCCCTTCCTCCCATTATATCTAACACTAATTGTGTACCTATAAAACTTATCAAGAATGATTTGACCACCAATTAAACACTTTACTAGGCAATATTTTCTAATTCGCCACATAAAAAAAATCCCACACACCTTAACAAATAATTAATAAAAACCATAACTATGAACAGGAACAAAATGCTCAAGCTTCTGATGTTACATCTCTCTTACTACATGTTTCCGTCACGCCGAACCTTGGATGCGTTGGAAGGAAATATATCCAGTACCCGGATGAGTCTTTCGTGTACCTTTTACTGACATAAAACAGCTTATCCAATTAGTTTTGAGAAAATGCTCATGTACCTTACGTTTACATCTTTTTATACGCGACAAATCGGGTTTGAGTATGGGCTCCCTTTGTCCACCCATCTTCAGTGGTATATTTTTTAGAGCTTTAAAAGAACCCAATTTACATATATAGCGATTTTACAAACTGTAAGTGGACTTAAGACTGGACGAATTCTATTTATTTACCCGGTTTCAACATTTATACATGAAGAATTTATCCTTATAATAAACATCTCAACTCCTCAATTAAAAGTTACCCAGATGAGAAATCCCTAGAACAATGCATCATTACACTTTCCTCGACGTACTAATAAAATGGAGTAACCCTAATAACCTTTTTTTTTCCGGTTTACAGACAGACTTCTTTATAATCCCCAAAATACCATTCAATGGTTTTCTGGGACATAAAACTACACACTCAAAAAGGGGATTGATTGTACATTGGATTTCTCCGAGTTACCGTACTAATGTAGATGAACAGTACATTGGAATCCGACTTCAAAAATATTACTAGCACCTTATAAATTTAACACTACCCCTTACCTAATTTAGTCAAGTTTTTAAATAAAGCGAAAAAATCTTAATGAGAAAATAATGAATCACAGCATAGCAATTTATTAAACCCAAAAATATACACTGTAGTCAACAAGGATATAAACTATAAATCGGAAAATTTAAGTTAGTAACACAAATACATAGTACTATTTAAAATTACTAAAACCATAAAATTTAAAAAGACAAAAAATACAGCAATATATTCAATTCCGTTGTAAGTCCTGCAACAAAGAATACATAGTGAAAAATAGCATGTAAAAGAAGATTAACCAGCAAAATATGACATTACAGCACTTTCACTAGAAAACTCGTCCAATTAGTAGCTCACTTCGCTAAATGAGGGACATTATATGACATAGAAAACAACCACAATAATTAACCAAACTGTTTAAAACCACAAATTCAGAAAAATTCTATGAAATCCTATATATATAAGAAATAAAACAAATAAACAAAAAGAGGGAACTACTTTATAGACGAAGCTATAAATGAAAACTTATAAAATCATCCGTGTCATGCGCAAGATTAAAACTCAAAACTGAAGAGATAAAATTTGGACAGTGGCAACCACCGCTGCGAAAACTGATGATGGATTACCGCCTACACCATTCCTTGTCTATCTCTACTGACCTATCCCGGACCAGAGTGGAGGATGCCCACGAAAAGCTTGGCACAGCCGTTAAGAGAAAGAATTATTCATTATTTTTGTACTGTATGCATTATATATTGTCGCTCTAAGAAGGTTTTTAGAAGTGGTTTTAATTAGTGAAATAATTTAGGGGTATAATAAACACAATATAATATATATTATATATATATATATATATATATTACTATAATATTATTATATATATATATATATTTTATTATATATTATATCATTTATATACATTATATATATAATATTATTATATATATTATATATATACTATAATATCTTTTATATTAAATAAATATATTTTATATATACATATAATTTATTTATATGTATATTTTCATTTAAATGTTTCATATATATTAATTTTGTTATTGTGTTTTAGGCACGAATGGTTATGATATATATTTGTACAAATAAAAGTGAAAAGCAGTAGATAACGACTTTCATTGTACAAAACCTTGAAGATAATTCCTCACTTCATACGGAAAAGAAGTTTCCAGGAAAGTGACGACAAAATTCAGATATCTCCAGGAATTACAAATATAAAAATTTCTCAGAAAAACCCACATTCGTGCCAGTTTTGATTTTTCACGGAGAGATTGCACAACACAGGAACAAAAGTTATAAATTTTTTTCTCAGTATATATTTTTAAAAGCAAAAATTAAAAATATCCATTATTGAAAATATATTTCTTCGTTTTGATATTCAGTTAAATCACACTGACCAGCCTCTTTTTCCTCAAAATTTTATTAAATTCTTAAATCGCTCAGATCATGTCAGACGAGTTATTCGAAACTGAGCTATTTATATTTATTTCTTGTTGACTTAAATCTTTGTTATAATATTGTTGAACACAAAACTTCTCTGTGTATAAAATGCCAAGAGAAAATAACTTTGCCAAATCGCATTCAAGGGCAAACGCTTTCTAAAAAATCAAAATCTCTTCTGAACGGAATCACAACCATAAAGCCAGTCCATCCTTCACACATTTCTCTCATCAAAGATATACACAAAATATTGGAAAACACAATGTAATTAGTCTTTAAAAGCATTAAGCACTTTAAAGTGTATTACACACTGCGAATCCAGAACAATTTTCGGTAAGAGGGAGCAGACGCAAGTCCAAACCTGCTCTCTCCAAGCACAATTTCTCCTCGAAATGTATGAAAACACTAAGACGAAAAATCAAAAATTAGATTAGAAAACTGTCTCGATGAAACAATCACCTCCTTCTGGATTCCAAATTATGTAGAAAATATTCACACAAAAATGGCGATAACAAGCCCATAGGTCACAGTAGTTGAACGTCAACTGATGAATGGCAAATTGTACAAAACTACCACCAATGGAAACAACTATATTAAATATTAATGAAAAAGGAGAAATTTATAATTTAGTTAACACATCAGATTTAAATGTTAATTATAAACACAGCAATAAAGTGCAGAAAATATTAAAATATTTCAAAATGGTTTAGTATAATAGATCTTTCATTGTATTCAGAAAAAATCGGTAATTTTTTAAAAGCACAAAATTTCCGCTTGAATCTATTTCAGTGGAGACTGATAAAAATTTTTATGTTTCCGCTAACTCATGCCCAAACTCTCTTGGCATTTTGAGCAATACTATAAATGTAATTCACAAAATGAATCCAAATTCTAAATCGACTCACCTCCAGGTTCCTAAATATTTAAATGTTTTTGAAAATTTAACTGAGAGTAAATATCAAACTGTTAACACGAGCACTACCGCTCAAAAGGCTGTTTTAGAAAATGCTTCACTATATGGCTTGAGAAAGATTATTTAAATATTCCCTCTGACTCCACCACTCAGAATATTTCAAATAGAAATGTTAACAGAACCACCTCTCAAAGGAATTCCCAAGCAGCTATGAAAATTTCGCCAAATGCTTACCTGTTCTCTTTTAATTCTTTGGACGCTCCTGATGATGATGTGTTGCCATCAGAGAGTACTATTAGGTATAACGTTAAAAATTTTGTAGGTGAAAATTATTACAATGAAGAACCAAATGACCAGTTTTTTCACCAATGAGGAGAGTAGGACACATAGAAGAACCCCCCCCCCCCTCCTGGCTCAAGGAGATACAAATGTAACACATATTTAAATGTTACCAACTCTCCCACTTCTCATTGTAAGCAAAATGCAGATATAAAAGTAATCACAAATCAAACACACTCATACACAAACACACTAGATAGGATGCAAAATGTTTCTTGTTTTCATTTCAGATCTGAAGTCATAGCGGATGACGATGTATTATCACCAGAAGGTATATATATGAGGATGATTTTAATGGTTCCTCGGGAGAAACTATAGTTTTTTTTAAATATTAATAATAATAACTATGCTTTTCTCAACAGGGTTTCTTCCACTCAAGACTCTCAACATATTCCCACGGATAAGGTGCCTTTTGTTTTAAATGATACGTTTAACCCATTTCCTAATTTTAACCCATGCAATTTTTATAAAACACTTAAAAATGTTCATAAGGCAAAGCAGGTTGTAATAAGTATTGAAGAAACCGGAAATCCGGAAATTAGTAGTGGAAATGACACAAATCAAAAATCCACTATAGCACAGCTCTCTCACCCAATGAGGGACAATCCTATTGCTCATGTTAGTAGTAAGATGTGGAATAGGACCCCTTCTGGATCTAAAGACCCAATATCTATAATAAAAAGTAGTAGTAATAAATATGATTTAAGTCAGGTTGATACCTGAATAGCACAAAATGCCGCAGAGGTAGGAGGTAAAGAGGAAATTAAGACAGATATTATATATGATAGAAGGCAAAGTAGTAATGGTAGTACCGAAAACAGTTTTGAAAATCATATAGCTCACGCAAATATAGAACACTGGCAAAGTAGTAAAATGAGCATGGCAAATGACCAAAAGAGCAGAGATGATGCCGAGGTGAAAAACAAAAAGGAAAAAAGACTGAATATACTAAAAAGTCCAGAAAGACAAGGTATAACTAGAATTGACGCACATGTAGATATAATGCATAGGAATGACAATGAAAGGCGCTCATTCAATATATACAGACAAAACATAACAGTTGAGAAAAATGACGAAATAAGTAGAAGGAACGCTTACACATACACTAGAAACGGTGATATATATTACTCTGAAAATAATAGTGAATTGAATGAAAAACTGTTCATATTAATTTAGATAGGGATAATTTTTTAAATAAAAATAGCTTAATGAGGCATATTTTTTCCAACTCTCAGAATGGTTTTCACATATCTTCCTCTTGTTTTAATAATATTTTACCTTTTGAATTTCATGGTAGTACAAATTCCTTTCCAAATTTAGTAAACAATTTTAATCTATCTCCCCCATTAACTTCCTTCAATGAATTTGATTTTCAACCTTTCAATGTCTCGCAACATATAAGTCATAATTTTTCTCAGGGCACTCCCCCTTCTTTTCAAAAAGACTTTTCAAACAGTATATTATCTTTTAATGAAGCAACGTTACCTAATTCCTTTTTAGTTTCTTATACTCTCGATTTTGAGCATTATGAATCTATCACCGGGCTATCACTTCATGAATTTTTAGAACCTCAACCATCAATTAACTCCTCTCATGTTGCAAATCACACCCCATAACTACTCAAAGTACACGGCACGTACAATATCATTCTCCTCTCAATACCTAGAAATCGCAGCACTTCTCTAATTTCATTTCTGATCATAATATCGGTTCAAAATCTCTTTCACATGTAGTAACGCTTTCTTCTTTTATCACAAACGACACCGATACGATCTCATATTCACAACCACCTTGTTTTAATATAAATTCAGAGCAAAAAGAATCAAGTCAAAGTTCCCTGCATAACTAACAAATTTTTCAATCTCAACCACAAACAAATTTTCAAGCTTCTGATTTTTCGAACCTCATTACACAAAAACCACCTCAAATAGAGTCTCATCTTCCTCTGTATATATATGATTTCTATCCTTCCTCTAATCACACCGCTCTTAAACAGGAACTAACATTATCATCATCTTTCACAAATAATACTCATATTGTCATGGATCAACAGACAATCTCTCAACCTTTAATTGGTCCTACATATTTTTTAGATACTAATATAACGTTTAATACCTATACATTACACAATAAACGCTTTCCTGTAGACTCCGGCTCAAACTCGTCCCTTGCGAAACAATCTCTTATATTAGAATTAGAAAACAAATTTGACATAAATATACCACTAACGGAAACGCAAATCACTTTAAAATCGATCACAGGAGATGTGTTTAATCAAATAGAAACAACAATCTTATATATTCACATTAAAAACATAGTTTTACCAGCAAATTTTATTGTAATAGACGATTCTCTATGTGGATTTAAAGCAGACTTTTTTTTAGGAACTAATTTTCTTACACAGCCAAATGTTAGGTTTGAAGAACACAAAAACTCTATCTCTTTTGTGTCAGATACCGGGTACATTTCAATGCCTCTCATTTCAATATACCCCCAAAGACAAAGCCTTCCCAAACCACAGGTAAACCACAACACATCTTTATCACTTTATCCAAATGAAGCAAGCTTTGTAAATAATTTAATGATTGATACTGACCCAAAGTATAGGCTATCTATTACAGAAAATGTCATTCTTAAACCTTACTCTAAAACCTCTTTATCTGTGAAGGCGCTTTCTCCAGCTAAAATCCCCCCTCCAGACCACCTCATTTTAAGTTCTGAAAACACCTTTCTTCATAATTATCTTTTCATTGGTAGTGTTTTATGTTCTGTTAATAAATGTCACGTTCTTTTGGATATTATAAATATGTCTGCAGCACATTACACATTGCAAACAAACTCCTTTTTAACAATAGCTAACCCTCTTTTCACTCTTGAAACTCCTTTTGAAACCTCGCAAGTTAATTTAGCTTCAACGTCTAAAGGCCTCACCCCATCGCAACTAAGAAAGACATATAATGAAATCATTCAAGAGTCATTCAGAAACGAAGAAGATGAATGTGAAACTTTAACAGATCCCAATCAACTAGAGAAATTATTAAATCTTCTAATGGAATACAAAGATATAATAGCTTTAGAAGACGACGACGTCCCAGTCTGTCCACTAGCGAAGTTTAAAATAACTCTCAAGGAAGATGCCCCAAAAGTATTTTAACGGCCGCAGTATCGCCTTCCAAACAGGTATCTAACACAAATTGAAGAGTGGGTGGCAGACTCCCAAAAGAAAGGTTATATTAGACCCATTTCAAGCCAGCACTCAGCTCCTCTTCTAGTGATTCTGAAGAGAAATTCTGAGAGACCAGGGGTTGTGGTCGACTATCGTCTCCTAAATTCTCATACGGTTTTAACGAGATTTCCATTACCGTGTATTTCGAACATACTCAGTTCTCTATTCAACAGTTGTATATTCTCATCACTTGACCTCCAAAATGCTTATAACTCTATCGGAATAGAAGAAGACACGCAACCGCTACTCGCTTTTAAAACAACGAGAGGACAATATTGTTCAACGCGTTTAAATTTCGGATTATCGAATGCACCTTTGACTTTCGCAAAGGTAATGGAGTTAGCGTTACATCATCTGTTAGGCGACGCCTGTAGAGTTTTCCTCGACGATGTTCTTATTATGGGAACTTTTTTTCAAAATCATCTGGAAAACATAAAGAAAGTTTTCGATTCCTTTCGGAAAAACAATATAAAAATGAAGCTTTCTAAATGAAAATTTTTTAGGGCAAGCTTACTCTTTCTAGGCTTCAAAATCTCTAATAAAAGAATCTCTCCTGATCCTATCAAACTCAAAACTCTTACAGCTTTCAAGCCTCCTACAAACGTCTCGGAAACGAGGTCTCCTCTTGGTTTCCTAAATTATTTTTCGCATCTTCTTTCAAATTACTTCCAAACTGTTAAGCCGATCACGCAGCTATTACATAAGAATAACAAATTTGTCTGGGGTCCAGAACAAGAAAAAGCCTTCGAAATTTTAAAGGATAAGCTTTAATTGCAACAACAGTTGTGCTATCCTGACTATAACAAACCTTTCTTTATACAAATAGTTGCTTCGAACATTGTTCTCGGAGCTGTTCTGTTTCAACTTGATGAGAACCACAAGGAAAAACCCTTATCGTTTATTTTTCGATCGCTTTTTAAAGCAGAATTAAACTATTCCACTATAGAGCAGAAAGCTCTGGCAATAGTTTTTGCATTACGCAAATTTCGCAACATCATTTTCGGTTATGAGGTGACAATTATTACAGACAATCAACCTCTGATCCATCTCATCAGACACAGACAGTTATCAGGCCGTCTAGAACGATGGAACTTATTTATATCACACTTCAACCATACGATTATATATAGACAAGGTAAATTAATTATTGCTCCTGATTATTTTAGCAGAAATCTACCACCTCTAACTCATACTTTCGCTCAAAATGCAGCTTTGTCCACCACACGCTTCCACCTCGCAAAGGAAAATTTTGTAAAAGAACAAAAAGCGTGTAACAGATTAAAAGATCTTTATGATTTTGCTAAGCCTTTGCTCTCCCATAACAAACCTCTTCAGCAACAAGACACTTCTGCTTAACTTTCCCGCACGTTTTGATTGACGGTATTCTCCATTATGCCATACAAAATGGTAAATTTCTGATACAAGTTCCTCATTTGATGATACATTCCTTCATTGAATATAATCACGACTCTCTCCCATCGAGATATTGTGGTATTGAAAGAACAGTCTACCTTATCAGGGAAAAATATATATTACCGAAACTATATACGCTGTTGAGAGAACATTGCAACACCTGCACCTCACCTCATGTCAGAGAGTAAAGGGAAACACGCGGAAAAATGCCGAAATCAAGACCTATCCCTTGCACTACGAGCCATTTTGTAGACTTCATCTCGATGTGTTGGGAACACTACCGATCTGTAGGGAGACAAAAGCAAAATATATCTTAGTGCTGAAAGACAGCCTCACAAGATATATGAAACTGGTTCCTCTCCTCCAGCACACAACTAAAGATATTGCTCAGGCATTGCTGGAAAGAGTCATATGCAGGCATAGCATTCTTGCAGACCGAGCTCCTGAAATGACATCTCAGTTTTTAAAGGAAATTTGCAAGCAATGGAGTATAACAGCCGTAAACATCGTTGTTAGACACGCTTCCAGCATTTCCCTCGTGGAGAGGGAAAATTTGAAGATTGCAAACCATCTAAGGCATTACGTAAATTCAAATCACAACGATTGGGGCAAACTAATACCTTTTACTCAGATTGCGATTAACTCTACATTTAATTATTCTATTGGTTGAACTCCTCATTTTCTCCTTTATGCTTATAACAAGAGACATCCTTGGGATCTCCCCAATTATATTTCTCCTTTTACTAAAGGGTCTGAACCACAAAAGCATATTCATGAATATATTAAAGATCTTGCAGAAAGAGCAAATCTCATTCGGGACCAAGCTCGCGAACATCTTCATCAAGAAACAACAACACAAATGAATAGGCAGCATAAGAAAGCAACTTCAACACATATTACAGTCGGCGACTATGTCTTTATATTAGTCTTTATAACCGAGGCAGTCACCAAAACGTTTTTCAAAATGGACTAGCCTTTTTCAAGTAAAACAGTTAGTACATTTTAATAAGTTGCTTTTACAATGTTTAAAAACATCTAAAACTTTCATTGTCGATAGGCATAATATTAAAATTTCCAAACTTAGAGCGGATAATTTCTCCATTTCCACCTCAAACCCCAAAGGCGACCTTCAACCATCTTATAAACCACCTCCTAATGTCATCCAACAAATACAGACTCCCACTTCCCCAGCTATTCCTAACACTTTTTATTTCAAAAGACAACTTCCACCTTGCTTGCAAACTCCTCAGAGAAATCCTTTACCACCTCCTTCCTTATCACCACCACCCTCTAATTCACTTACACCTCAACCTTTTTTTCTTCCCCCACATAACTAGTTTCTTGGAAATTCATACAGACTTACGATGCACAAAAAAAATATACCAGCAAATAAGAGGGATAGTAAGCAAAATAAAGATTTGACATCAATTTATATTCCTTACTTGCAAGAATGATTTAAGAATAAATTTCACTCAGATATAACTACCATTTCCTCAGAAATAAATTATATAAAATCATTATTAGATGAAAGCCAAAAGAAATTCATAAATCTATCAAAAGATCCCTGGGTATTATCCCATTTAAAAGTTCACCCTTTAGCAAACCCCAAGAAAATTAGGAAAGGTCTAATGGACATAGGCGAAACAGCTTTACAGTATTTATTTGGAATCGCCACCATAAATGACATTCAAAAGCTCAACCCTAGAATAAATATTTTACAAGATACGAGAACGCACTTTTATAAATTAAAAGAGCAGGTATACAATAACACCAACACATTAACAACCATTTAAGATAATCTAACAGTCATAACAAAGTATGTAAATTCATAGATATCTTCAATAGAATTAGAGCAAGAACTCTTAAAGTTGAATATTTACCTTAACCTAGAAAAGGTCATCTCAGGCAATATTCACAACCTTATTATGACAGTTCAAAACATCTGGGAAACGGCCAAAACCCATAACACTCCTTTAAATCTATATTCATATGACATTATGCTCGAAATCATCCGTAACAGTAGTCAAGCCCTGCACCAGCAGCCCATACTCCCCCTTACCCGCGAAATTTTCTACCAATTCCTAACTTTCTCTTGGTCATATATTCTAGGAAATAACCCTTATCTACTATCCACAATCTTTCCCTTTTCAGAAGAAACACCCTATGAAGCTTACACCATAATTCTATTTCCAACTATTTTCAACAAGACTTATTCTAGAATCCTATTACATAACCCTTATCCTTATTATTTCTTAAACCATAAAACATTAAAATATACATATAGCACAAGCCTTTCAGAAGACATTTGTAAATATTCCAATGCGAATTATGTCTGTTTTCCCTCAAACCTCATACACTCTATAGACTATCAAAGCTGCATTTTATCAGCCCTATTTTCCAAATCCAACACAACGCATTGCAACTATAATACTTATCCCTAAAAATTACCTTATAATCTTAAAGTCGGAAACTACACTCTGATCTCTTTTTCTTCTCCTATAATAGCTTCCATTTCTTGTCCAAAGAGAGAGCCAGAATTAAGCACTAGTGCTTTATTCTCTCTCCCTCAAGGATGCACCTTAGTATCCGAAAAAGTTCTTTTACGTATCATCCACACTCTTCCCTACAGACCAACTGGATTTCTAGAGACCCACAGCTTCCTGAGCACTTAGATATATCCCATGATTTCCTTCCCAACATAACCTCCTTATCCTCCAAATTGAAATTGAAATCTATACATCCATATTGGGATGTTTCATTAGACACCATGAACCAAACTCTACAGACCCAGGAGTTAATAAACATTCATTCTTTTTCCATATCCGGATTCTCTATTTCCATTGCTATCCTCAGCATGGTAGGAATCTGTTATGTTTATTTTAAACTTCGTCCCTCTCAGGTAATTCCTGCAGCACCTTCGGCAGTACCTAATATTCAGTACACCGTCGTTCAAAGGGCTCCCCTCCCCTAACCTAAGCAATTTCAAAAGAACTATCCCACATTAGAACACACTTACACGGATCCATTTGAAACCAAAGCATAAGTAATTAACTTTTTTTTAGGGGGGGGGGTAACGGAACTCTTTCCTCAGATTTTTCATTTGTGAAAAGTTAATAGTAATCCAAAGAAATATTTGTTTTACGAACATCGAATTTTAAGATTCAAGCTTCAAAATCCGAAAAAAGTTACATCAACTTTCATTTTTATTCTTTTCTTTCTTTTTTTTTTCTACCTCCTTCGTGGACAAGCCGACAATCTACATCCCCCCATTTATTTGATCTCCCCCCCTCTTATATTGCTGATAAAATTATAAGGCGTCATTTAAGTTGCCAACGAGCGTTTACTTGGTAAGCTGAAATTTCTTATAAGATCCCGTTATCCCCATGCATCCTATTTGAAATATACCATTATTATTTCTTCACTTGGATTTCTATTTTCTTTTTTTTTTACATCTTTATTTTAATAACACAAATAACAACATATTCTTCTGATGGACTTTTCTGAAAATTCTTCCACCGTAATCTCCCAGAGAACACTAACCCTCCTTCTCTCCCCCTTTCTTCTCCCCCTCTCAACGCAGCCTGACCGGCAAAGCATAGCGAAGAAACTCACTTTTAATAAGAATGCTACTCGTTGTGTTGGTGCTTCTCCGATCACGTTTTTGGAATTGATCTGGTAATTATGGTTCCTTTTATAATTTATTATTTACGG
>JABUQX010060865.1:0-15000 GCA_015478945.1 Trachelipus rathkii | reverse complement strand
CTCTTCACCAACACGAAATAATTGTCATACTTTTCACTTCGGATACCATCTCTACCTTACACCAACTCTAGTTACTTATGAATACTCTTGTGTTAAAGAAAGTATTACTACACACATACCTCTCTCCCTAATTGCACCATCCACCTTCCTACCATTCTCATTTTTCTCCCGACGACACCAAAAACCACCTGTTATACCATCCTTTTTTTGATCATATCACTATATATATATATATTATATATTATTATATATATATTATATATATATATATAGTATATATTATTAATATTATATATATATATAATATATATTATATTAGTATATATTTATATATATATATATATATATATATATATATATATATATGATATATATTTATTTATATATATATATATATATATATAATTATATATATATATATAATATATATAGATATAATATATATTATATATATATATATGATATATATATAATATATATTAATATATATATATATGTACCGTATATATTAAAATCCGTATTAATAGTCAATATTTAGGCGTAGAAGGGGTATTGGTACTACTGATAATTTAAAACATCTTTAATATAAATAAAAAAAGTAAATTAAAAAAACATTTTGTTTTTTAGGAAACACAAATATCATTCAAGTTAATTCATCCAAAAAAAAAGAAATTTAAAAAAACCGAGTGTAGCAAAAAAGCAATAGAAATATCATACTATATATATATATATATATATATAATAGAGATTTTATATATTAATATATATATATATATATATATATATATATTATATATAGTATAATGCCATAATTTTTTACAAAATAAGCTAACTGATAGATATTTTCAGACCTGTATAAAATAATGTATATTAGAATGCTCTCAATATTTTTTTTTTCTAAAGGGAAATTAATTAGTTAATTACCTTTTATTTGTTTAACCACTGAAAAATAATAGCAATATTTAATAATCTTACACATAAAAGAAACATTTTGTGCATTTTTTGATGTAAAAAAAAATTACTTCTTTAATTTACTAAAAGCAAGATCTTGAAGCACTTATCACTTATTATTTGTAGATCAAAGCATGCACTCGTTAAATTGTAGATGCAACAATAACATTTTTCCAGTTTTCGAGTGCATCCGATTTTTTTTAGGAGAATAAATTGATCCCCAATTCTGAAGAGTGTTTCACTTTCCACGGATAAGTTGAGCGAGCTTAAATTTTTCTAGCAAGGACACCCAAATGCTGAAAGATACCTTTATTCGATGACCACCATTGTAAATCGTCAATTTCACTTTTAATGTTTTCATTAATTTTATATGGGCTGATTTCACTTTTTATACATCTTCAATTTTTTCAATATGTGTGCTTTCTTCTGTAGGAATCAGTAGTTTCTTTGCTGTTTGTTTTTAAAGCTCTTTTTTCTCTTTAAATTTCCGAAAAACAGCTTTGAACTCTGAAGTTAAAATTATTATCTTCAGTTATCACTTTTCGCCCATATATTCTGTTGAGTAAATGAGAAGAATCTGAGATTGGCTTAAATTAGTGGAAAACTGTTTTCCTTTCCATTTATACAAAAAATATATCTTCCCACACATCCATTGCTTGAAGAATTTAATCTGTCACTTTTTATTGTTACTATTCATCCTCAAGGAATGTAGTTTTAAAGCATGGATCAAGATAGGAAGCAAGCACAAAAGATTCTTATCAGGAAAGTAAATGCTGAATTATATTTTACTGAATTTTTCCATGCTGATACTGTAAACCCAAGTTCCTCAAAACAATAAAAAGTCCGTATTTTTCTGACTCTTTTCAAAAAGAAGAAACTCAGATCACTTCCTATTGGATTATTGCGATGCATGATTTCTTGTGGCTTCAATAAATGTATAATCGAACTAAATTTTCAGTATTTTTAGCAATTTTTCAACTGGCTGTCATTTGTTTAAAAAAATACCCGTTACGAATTGGATCACGTGCAATTATTTGAAAGGAGAGCCGTCTTTTGTTCAAATTTTTTTTGAAAGCAGTATGATATTGGATAGAACAATCTGAGTTGTACAGCCTGGAATAAGATCTGTGCTGTGTAAAGTTAAAATCTAGTTTGATATTCTTCATACTGGCAATAGCTTGAGGCTGACGTGATTAAAATGATATACGATTTGTTCTTTTATGGCTAGTGCTGCTTTTCCACTTCACCTTGTTCAAATAGTGGCTCATTGAAAGCTAGTGTCAAAGAAGTGTAAAAGCAAGGGTAATCCTGGAATCCTTGCTTGTGTAACTCCTGCAGCCATTATTAGGGCGTTATCCCTTACTATGACATGAATTTTATTAGCAGGGGAATATTGAATTCTTCCATAACATTTTGAAGACAATCACTTATATTAGATGTTGTGTGAGATACGTGAAAAGGTTAAACTCGAAGGATAGCATTTATATCCAAGAGCTCCAATTATTACAAGCTACAAGGCAAATATTTCCCTGCTCACTTACGAGTTCCGGGTATATAATATCAAAAATATTTTAATAAAATGACTAACGAAACATTGCCAAAGGTCGGCCTCACCATGACTGTTCTGAAAAATCCTAACCATGATGTCTTAGGGCTCTACGATTACAGATGCGCGCTTCAATTCTAGTTTCTGTAATTAAAGTAGAATTAAGGAAGAACTGAAATTAAAAAATCAATACCGGCAGACTTCGAAATATTGTCTTTGAAATACCATAAAGATCGAATATATTTTCAGATTGTGTACAAAGAATCGGTCAAAGAATCGTTACAATTTTGCCGATATTCCGATTGCGATTCCGATTCCTGAAAACAGCCGACTCCTCCGATTTCGATGCCGATCCGATAATCGTCCATCCACTAATTATTATGTGTATTATTATTGTCTATTATTATTATTAATATTGATATTTTTATTATTGTTATTATATTATTATATATTATGTATTATTATTATTATTATTATTATTATTATTCATTATTTTATTATTGATTATTATTATTATTATTATTATATTATTATTTATTATTATTATTATTATTATTATTATTAATTATTATTATATTTATTATTATATTATTATTTTATTATATTAGGTATTATCTATTATTATCTAATTATTATTGTTATTATTATTATTATTACTCATCAATTTTGTTATTTATTATTTATATTATTATTCTATTATCTATTATATTATTATCTTATATTATTACTTATTTATTATTATATTATTATTATTTATATTATTATTATTATTATGATTATTATTATTATTATTATTATTATTATTATTTGCTTTTTGATGAATGTTAGCAAATATTCGTAGGACGGCACGGGTCAATGTTGCCAGAATTGGTTTTTATGTTATGTTTATCGCAGGAAATGATACTTCGAAATATGACTTGAATCCAATAGATCAATAAATCAATGGATTGAAGGTGGGAGGGGGGGAAGGTGGCGGATGTTTCAATTTACATTCACTGATTTACTGCATTAGGATCAGTAAACTGATTACACTTTACTGTTATATTTTATTTAATGAACTCATTTTTATATTATGTTTGAATAAAACTTTCTTATATTTGCAATTATTCGTTGGGGATTATGATGGTTAGGTATGGTTTTATAAATTTTTGTTAAATATTACAATGTTGATGTAAAAAACTTTGCTACTTTAGCTATATTCGTTGGTCAGTATGATAATTAGACAAGGTTATTATAAATTTTTGTTAAATATTACCATGTCAATGTAAAATTAACATTGATATGTTAGAGATATGCTTAAAAAAGTGAGAATAGGTTTCGTATTTTGTTAGCTTACCTTATTGTTGTTAAGTATGGAATTGTTAATGTTTAGCTGGTTTATTCTGGTAAGGTATGTTAGGTTTGTCGTTGTACATTATATTCTTAGTTCATGTTATGATATGTTAAATTTATTGATCTGAAAACTTTGTTACGTTAGCATATATTCGTTGTTCAGTTATTTATCCAAAAGGATACTCTAAATATGCCTTGAATCAATAGATCAAGAAATGGGAGGGGAGGGGGAGAGGTGGTGCAGGTGGTTTGATTTATTGATTTACAGATTTAGGATCAGTAAACTATTACACTTTACTGTGATTTATTTATAAAACTTATTTTATATGATATGTTTGATGAAACTTTCTTATGTTTGCAATTATTCTTTTGGGATTAAGATAGTTAGGCATGGTTATGATAAATTTTTGTTAAATGTTACTGTTAATGTAAAAAATCTTTGTTACGTTAGCATATATTCGTTTGTCAATATGGTAATTAGACAAGGTTATGATAATTTTTTGCTAAATATTACCATGTTAATGTAAAATTAACATTAATATGTTAGAGATATGCTCTAAAAAGTGAGAATAGATTACGTTTTGTATACTATGTTAGTTTATTCGTGCATAAGACATGTTAGGTTTGTCGTTGTACATTATAATCTTAGTTCAGGTTATGCTAGGTTAGCTTTATTAAAGTGAAAATTTTAGTTTAGAGCATCTCTTTGGTCACGTCAGTTATATAAAGAATTATTTTTATATTATGTTTTATCCAGAAGATACTCGAAATATGACTTGAATCAATAGACCAAAAGATCATTAGATCATGGCTGGGTGGGAGAGGGTAGGGGGTAATTAGATATACTGATTTACAAATTTACTGCTTTAGGTTATGCTAGGTTAGCTTTATTAAAGTGAAAATTTTGTTATGTTAGCAAATATTTGTTGGTCAGTATATAAAGAATTTATTTTTATATTATGTTTATCCAGAATGATACTCGAAATATGACTTGAATCAATAGACGAAAAGATCAATAGATCATGGCTGGGGTGGGAGAGAGAATATTATTTTTATATTATCAGAATATTATTTTTATATTATCAGAATATTATTTTTATATTATGTTTATCCAGAATGATACTCGAAATATGACTTGAATCAATAGACCAAAAGATCAATAGATCATGGCTGGGTGGGAGAGGGTAAGGGGTAATTTGATATACTGATTTACTGATTTACTGTTTTAGGTATGTAAAAGAGCAGTTTTTTAGGTTATAAACATAAAAAGACAAAAAATTAACATAAAATATATTTTTAAGCTAAATAAAAAAAATAAATTAATGTTTTGTTATGTTATACAAAATATGACTTAAATCAATAGATCAATAGATCAATAAATCAATAGATCAAGGATGGGTGGAAATGGGTTGGATTTGATTTACTGATTCACTGATTTACTGCTTTAGGGTTTGTAAAAACGCAATTTTTTTGTTATAAACGTAAAATGAATAAAAAATTTTAGTAAAAATTTTACTTCAAAACAAAATAAAAAAAGGTTTTGTGTTATGTTATACAAAATATGACTTGAATCAATATATCAATAGACCAATAGATCAATGGATCATGGGTGGGGTGAGGAGGGTAGGGTTGGTGGATTGATTTACTGATTTACTGATTTACTGCTTTAGAGTATGTATAAACGCATATTTTTTACGTTATAAACATGAAAAACATAAAAATTTTAGTTAAAACAAAATGTTTAAAGCAAATAAAACAATAATAAATAAAAGTTTTTGTGATGTGTTATACAAAATGTGACTTGAATCAATAGACCAATAGATCACTACATCAATAGATCAATAGATCATGGATGGTTGGAAGGGGTGGGGAGAGGTAGGTGGTTTGATTTACTGATTTACTGATTTCCTGCTTTTGGGTGTGTAAAAATGAACAATTTTTACGTTATAAACATAAAAGGAATAAAGTTTTTAGTAAAAACAAAATGTTTTAAGCAAATAAAACAAAAATAAATTAAAAAATAAATAAAATATTATAAAAATTTGAAAATAAATTAAAAATTTTTTGAATTGAAATTAAACACAAACAATAAATGTAAGATGAAACTTATAAATAACATAGCAAACAATATATTTTTGTTAATGTTAATAAAAAGAAAACGAGATTTTGAAAATAGAAAACGGGTTATTTTTGCAAGATGCATCCTTTCCTCTTTTCCTCCTTCCTCCTTCTTCCTTTCTCTATCTTCTTCTGTTGTGCATTTCTTTTGGAGACCCCCTCCGGGGGTCCCCATACACCTTTTACGAACTTACGAACTATACGAATATTTATTAATTCAGTACCGCACCGGCTCCATCACCGGTGCCAGTACCGACTCCGACTCCTCTTACTGCAACTCCTTCTTGGACTCCTTCCTTCTCTGACTCCGACTCTGACTCCTTTCTCCACTACTTTCATGCTTTCCGTTTATTTCTACTGGGGACTCCCTCCGGAGGGTCCCAGACACCCTTTACTAAATTATAACCGTCATATTTTAGATCTACGGGTTCAATAACATATATAAGGACAAAAATATTGTATTATTATACAAATATTTTCTAACCCAGCATTGTAGCCAGAACCGGCACCGAATCAGGATCCGAATCCTACTACTCCTTCTTCCTCTATACCATCTCCAAATTTCAACCTTCTACGGGCATTTCCTATATTTAGGGGCTGAAACCCATCCGGGGGGCGAACAGACACGTAACATCTTCTACAACGAGGTTATGTCATAGGAAACGGGTATGTAAAATTTAAGGGGGATACGAGCTCTCTAACACTCCCTATTCTATGCACTCTGTGCTTTTCTTAGGAGAACCTCCTCAAGGGGAGGTTCACAGACACCCTTTACGAAATTGAAACCCTCATATTCGAGATTTACGGGTTCGATAACATATATGAGGACACCAATATTGTATTATTATACAAATATTTACAAATTAGGCACCGCACCGGCTCCAGCACCTGTGCCGGCTCTGAATCTGAATCCGAATCTGACACCTGCATACTCCTATCTCCTCAATGCAATCTCCAAATTTCAGCCTTCTGCGGGCATCTCCTATTTTGGGGTCCGGCACCCCCTCCGAGGGGTGCACGTCATAGGAAAGGGGTATACCAAATTTGAGGTGAATACGATGTCTCTAACACTTCCCTATAAGGGTGTCCGTGGACTTTTTAGACCAGAGTTGGTCGACCAACCTGATACCAACTAACTACTACTACTACTACTACTACTACTACTACTGACTACTACTAATAATAATAATAATAATAATAATAATAATAATAATAATAATAATAATAATAATAATAATAATAATAATAATAATAATAATAATAATAATAATAATAATAATAATCATATAAAATAATAATAATAATAATAATAATAATAATAATGGGCGTCGCTAGCTTCCAAGCTAGGTGAGGCAGCTAAAATTTTATAGAGACTTTATAATTATTATATATATATATATATATAATATATATATATATATATATATATATATATATATATATTATATATATATATATATATATAAATATTATATATATATATATAATATATATATATATATATATATAATTATATATATATATATATAAGAAAGAAAGGCATAAAACAGAGCATTTGTATGCATAATTAACTGATAAATACTTAATTAAATAATTTATTTTATTAAAAACAATAGAATATCAAATGCAATATGCAATGATGGAATTCACAATGTAGAGCAGTTGCCAAATTGATATTTATAAAAAAAGTAATGAAAGTATCCTAGAGGTATGTAACGAATTGCTGTTGAATAAAATAATCATAAGTGTCAAACACAAATTTCTGTGTACACTCCATCATATCCGCATGGTTTGAATGTCTCTTCCATAGTTACTCGTAGCCAAGTCTTGATCCTTCGCAGCAAATACGTTGAAAGAGCGCTCTACTGTTACTGGGTGGTGCATGGCTGTGCGATTAGTGTCATCAAAAGCCTTTTTCAGTCGACGGAAAGGAAGTTCAGTCTCCTTTAAGACTTGGGAGGCAACAAAGATCTTTTAGTTCTTCAATACTCAGTTTCTTGTCCTTCCAAATTTTGATACAAAGTTCTAGCTCTTCTTCTATGCTTTCTAAGTGGTAAAAACTATAAAATTAAAGAAGCTGTCTTTTCTTTTAACTCATCGATTGTTATGAGAAGCATGTGGAAAGGATGTAGATATGTCAATGCATAAGCAGTGTATTTTCAGTAGAAAAACGTAATTCCAAAGAAAGAGGTTTATAGAATCAAGATACAAATTTTAAGGATCTTTCAAGAAACTCCGTGGATTTGTTTGCTGCGATGGTTGCTGCGGTGCTGCGCCTACCAACAATCCGTGTCATATTCAGATCAGGGTCCAGTTGCTCGCGGATTTATCAGGCTTCATTTAAACGACTTCCTCGGATGATTTGTCCCTTCATCTTTCCGTGGTTTCCTCCATTGCCACAGTTCTGTTGAAGCTGCTGCAAGGTTGTTGACGAATATTCATGGTCTTGTTGGAGAGTATTTACAACTGGCTCTAACATCGCAGAGCACTTCGCGAATCATATCATAGTCCATAGATGAAAGACCACTTGCAGCCAGTAACATGGAATGTAACTGGAAAGCTCTTTTTTCTTGTGACGGGTATAGTTTCCTTCAATGGAAAGGAGTTCTAATGCGTGCATCATTTCTAATGGAAGTGCTCCGTTAAACACTCTGATGCACTTGTGTTGTTCATACCAACTGGTTTGGCCTAGGCTTTTGTTGTTTGGCATTAATTTTCTTCTCAAGACCGACTCGCCAAAAAACGTAATTATGTCCTTTATAGTTCCTACAATATTTCGGATTTCTGGTATTGTGTTCAAATCATTTACTACTAGATTTAGTTTGTGTGAAGAGCAGTGCAAAAACAGCTTTTTATACTTTTCCGCAATATTGCTTGGAGACCTCCTTCTTTTCCAGCCAGACATCGTAGAACCGCCATCGAAACCCAAGCCCACGCATTTCTCGGGATCCAGTTCTTGGTCCGGGCAAAATTTGTCAATGGCTTTCGCAATGGTTTTTGCTTCAAGCGCTTTCAGTTCTACAATGCCAATAAATTCCTCTTTGACTTCATCGGACTCTTTGCGAAATAGCGCAAAACCGCTATGGATAATTGTTCTTTCCCAGAAATGTCAGCGGTTTCATCTGCTAGTAAACTATACGCGCTCGCTTCTTTTACGTAATTAACGATGCTTTCCTTTATAGTAGCACCACATAGAGAATGATCTCATTCTGAATCTGAGCTGATTGGTATGTGGCATTTTTCTTCCCCTTTTCAAAATGATTGTTCAAAGACTGTCTCCGCATCTATGTCGTAAGCAGCACAATTTGCGCACTACCTCATCTGATGCTTACCGAGCGGAAATTCGTGCGTACCAGAAAATATCACACATGAAATTTTTTGGAAATCAATTTTATTTTTTTATTTTTCTTACTCTAAGTTTTCTGTAGGATGCTGCTTAATTTATGTATACAGGGAAGGTCCGAGGACAATCTGCAGCTCAACAGCAGTTTTACGCCACTTCTGTATTTGTATGTCCCTTACAAACCGCACGAAATCGTTTATAGTAGTAAAAGGTCATATTATAAAGAACCCAGGACCCCTCTGAGCTAAACTTCTTATTTGAAGAGAAGAGTGCGCTGTGCTTTGAGAAAGATAGACACTTCTAAGGGGACAAGCTGCGCCCCTGCTACCACTGACGAGCGTCCATGATAATAATAATAATAATAATAATAATAATAATAATAATAATAATAATAATAATAATAATAATAATAATAATAATAATAATAATAATAATAATAATAATAATAATAATAATAATAAAATATAATAATATAATGAATTAATAATAATAATAATAATTATATATAATAATTAATAATAATAATAATAATTAATAATAATAAATAATGAATAATAATAATAATGAATAAAATTAATAATTCGGTTGTTTGTACATTAAGAAGGTTCAAGTTAGTGTATTTAAATTTCGACAAATTTGAAGTTGTAGAAAATTAACCATAAATTTGGTAAAATCATCAAGATGGCTCTGGAGACTATTAAAATTACTACTTTTTTGTGAAAGAAGGCCTCTATCACTGTCCTCCTCTAAAATATCTGAGTCAGAGTATAACAAAGCATAGTGAAGTCTATTCATGATCCACTCTATTGTGCTTTGTAATGATGATGCCTTGTCGCCTGGTTTTTTAGTTCATGACTTTCAGTGTATAGGTGTGCTGATATTTCCTTGTTGAAAACCATTAGTCTCCCCATAGTATACAGAGGGACCAAATCCCTACACGAATCTATTAGGACACCTTGATTATTTGTATTTTTCATGTATATCTGTTACTTAGAATATTCTTTGGTCGTGTTGGATATGGTAAGCACCGCATTAAAATCTTTAGGTTCATTTTCCTTCTAGTTCCTTTATTTGGCTGGTATCTTTAAAACTATTTTATTTTCAGAAGCGGTCAGAAAATTGTAGGAGTATAGAACTTTCTCTTTGCAGCTGTCAAGGTTTCAAAAGAACAACAATCCTAGGATATCCGAGACCTTTAAAACACTCTTTATATGATCAATTTCTTGACTACGTTATCGCGTGAGCTATCAGATTCTGAAAGCTTTCTCAGAAAGAAACCCTCAAACTATGCCAATCTTAATATGTGTGTCATGAGAGGGAAAAAAAAAAAACAAGGCCGGGTATATTTTTATAATGTCGCGTACGTGTCTTTTTTACAGGAATGTCAAAAGTTAATCGTGTGTTGCCAACTTGAAATAATAAAATAAAAAGAAATGGTTAGGTTTTCTTTCATCACTCCCTCTCGAAAGTAAAAATATTATACATCTGAGTGACAGTGTATTATTATAAAAGTATTCTATCTGAGGCAAAATGATCTGGCCAAAGCGCAAAAACCATCATCACGAATCCTAGCTCAAAAATCATTCCGTATTTAAATATTTGGCGCAAAATTCTAACGTCAAGACAACTGCCAATGAAAAAGGTTGCTTTTAGAATGAGGGTAAAATTGTTAAAAACCCATACTTATCTCTGAAGTTTGCAAATAAAAATCTCCTTTATAAAAATACATAGGAAAATAGTTGTATCAGTTGTATAAATATATCAACATTTACTAGAAAAGGACATTATAAGACACCAAATATTCTTTTATTCATTCTAAATTTGAGGTTGTCAATTTATCTTCCATTCAACTAAGAAATCACATCGAAACTTAATAAAGTCAATGTGCCTAAACTTTATCCACGAGTCATCGAATTTTTAATAAGTGACCGAAGGATATTACCATTTATTGAAATCTATTTAGATAGTTTATAAGGTAGACACTCCACATACTGATTATGATCTAAAGAGTATCCTTCTTTGTGTATATTCCTCCTTCTGTATAAGGCAAAGTTCAAATGTTGGCTGAGGCTGAGCCCCATTTTCCGCCCCACTAAAAATGGACATAAAAATTCGAGAATTTTCAAGCCGATTTTACACTATATAAACACCAAAATGTGGCTTTTTTTTGCCCTCTAAAACTGTTTTCCGGTTTGTTTTCTGTCTGTAGTCATTCTTTAAATTTTCAAATTTTTCAAAACCCATGTTTTGACATTTTCTCTTAGCATCACATACCAGAATTTTTTGAAATGACTTCAAACTTGAAATATGCCTTAGATAAGTTCATTACCTACAAAAGTCACAGAAGTACTTTTTCGATTTTTTTTGAGTTTTGTGCTCAGCGTTTTTTGTTATTTCTGTCCAATCAAACATCAATCTTAAGGGCGTGTATAGTCGGGCAAGATGCATCTTTATTTACCTAGATAATTGTTTTGAATACTCAAAAGAAAAATTTTTAAAAAATCTTTCAAAATATTTTTTATGAAAGTTTGCCTTCAGAACAAATCCAAACCTTAAGCATATACAAAGAAATTATCTTATTAATAAATGTGCATCTCCCCCGACTACATGATGCCCTGAAAAATTTCATTTCACCCCTAGAACATAAAAAAAAAATATCGCAATTTTCATTTTTAAATAAAAAAAAGTGCGGTTGTAAGACTGGATCAATGCTAGCACGAAAACTAAGAAAACATCGAAAATGGTACTCTAATCTTATCTGTAGGTAATGAACTATCTTATGCATACTTTCAAGTTTGAAGTCATTTCGAAAAACTTGTAGAAGTTAAAGAATGTTCAAAACATGGGTTTTGAAAAAATGAAAGTTCTGAAAGAATGACTACAAACACAAGAAACACCGGGAAAAACGTTTTAGAGGGCAAAAAAAGCTACATTTGGTGTTTTATATAGACAGAAATCGGCTGGAAAATTCCGAATCTTTATGTCCTTTTTGGGGCTGAAAATGGGCTCAGCCTAGCCAACATGTAGATCTTGCCCATAACAAAGATAGTCTAATTAGTTAATTTATTCCAACCAAAAGTTCTTTAATTTGCAATTGAGCCTCAAACCATATATATATATATATATAATATATATATATATAATATATATATATATATATATTAATATAAAAATTTGATAGATTATAGTCAGGAAATATTGATGACATTTTTACAAACTGTAAAGGAACATAGATAATCAGATTCAAAGTTTAAATATTATAAAGATATATTATATATACAGTATATATAATATATATATATATATATATATTATATATATAGTGAGAGAGAAAATTTTTATGAATCTCTATATTATATATATAATATATATAATATATATATTATATTATATATAGTGACCGCGAAGAAGTTTACGGACACCTGCTGAAATTTGCATTATTTGGATGATGTTTCAGACAAAGATAGCTACCGCCCTATATCTCTCTATAGCACGATCTTGGTAACTCTTAGATACGAGACTGATAAGTGATAATCTGTGAGTCGGCTGGCCAGAGTTCAAGTAGCGTTGATGCGTTAGGCTGTGCATAAAAAGTATGATTTTTGTGAAGTTGGTTCATTTATTCATTTTTGTATTATTTTACAGGTAGTGGTGTAAATATTTAGTATTTACGATGGGATCGAAAAAACAACTTGGAAAAAACAGTAGAAGCACTATTATTGATTTACATAGAATATTATATATATATATATAGTATATACTATATATATATATATATATATTATATATATAATATATATATATATATATATATATATATATATATATAAGTATATAATTATATTTATATATATATATATAATTATATATATATATATATATATTAATACATTAGATATATATTATATAATACGTATTAGAGAATATCTGGGGCGGAAATGATATATTATTATATATATATATAATTTATATATTTATATATATATATATATATATAATATATATATATTATAATTATATAATATAACTTAATTATATAATATTATATATATATTAATATATTAATATATATTATATATATATAATATATATATATATTTTATAATTATATATATATTTATATATATATATATTAATATATATTATAATAAGTATATATATAATTAATTATATATTAGTAGATATATATATATATATATTATTATATATAATATATAATATATATATATACTATATAATATAATTATATACTATATAATAATAACATATTACTTTTAATTGTTAAGCTGATTTACAGATCAGAAACCTTGAAAAAAATGCCACTAAATTTGGAAAAATGATCCAAACAATTTTTTTTACATTTGTTCGTGAGGTAGCGTTGAAGCCCAAATTGAGGAATATTACCACCACAACTAGCCCTAATTAAAAATTTGATTCCATCATGTCCCCCAAATGAAAAGCAATTTATGTAAAAATGATGTAAAGTTTATATAAATTGGTTTAAAGTTTATATAAAGTTTATGTAAAGTTTATATGAAAGTTTATATAAAGTTATATAAAGTTTTATAAAGTTTATGTATAAAGTTTATATAAAGTTTATATAAAGTTTATATAAAGTTTATATAAAGTTTATATAAAGTTTATGTAAAGTTTATATAAAGTTTATGTAAAGTTTATATAAAGTTTATATAAACGTTTATGTAAAGTTTATGTAAAAATTATGTAAAGTTTATGTAAAGTTTATATAAAGTTTATGTAAAGTTTATGTAAAGTTTATGTAAAGTTTATATAAAGTTTATATAAAGTTTATATAAAGTTTATATAAAGTTTATATAAAGTTTATATAAAGTTTACATAAAGTTTATGCAAAGTTATATAAAGTTTATATAAAGTTTATATAAAGTTTATATAAAGTTTATATAAAGTTTATGTAAAGTTTATATAAAGTTTATGTAAAGTTTATGTAAAGTTTATATAAAGTTTATATAAAGTTTATATAAAGTTTATGTAAAGTTTTGTAAAGTTTATGTAAAGTTTATATAAAGTTTATGTAAAGTTTATGGTAAAGTTTGTGTAAAAGTTTATGCTATAGTATATTAATATGTGTTAATTATGTTCAATTTTATATTCAGTAATTTTACAGTTTAATACTCAAAACCTCTTTTATCATTAAAAATAAGATTGGTTAAGCTAAGTCTTTTCATAAAAGTTTTGAAAGTGTATATTATTGAGTAGGATACGCCTGTTTATGTTTATGTAAAGTTTACATTTGTTCGTTTAGATTGGACAGTCAGTTGAATGTTATATATTAAGATGTGTGTATATCTTAAAGTTTAAAATAAAGTCCTATTAAAAAAAATGAGACTTGATATAGTTTAGATTTACTATAGCTACAGTTTTAATGATTTTAAAAAGATATATAAAATAAAAAAAAAGTTTATGTAAGTATTACATAGACATTACCCCTCCCCCTTTGATAATTTCTTTTCTTATTTTTTGTAATACCCTTTCGCTTCTATTACCCCACCACCACAAGCTATCGCTCCAGTTGCCATGTCTCCATTGTTTACCCTCCCCCCCTTATCGATGTTAAGGGGACTACGATCAGCAGTTAGCGTATGAAAGTTGGTGTATGATAAAAGATAAAGATTTTTTTGATGTAGCAACGCTCTGTTATATTGTTAAGCTGCTTCGTGGTCAGTTTTCTTTG
>JABUQX010060864.1:0-12121 GCA_015478945.1 Trachelipus rathkii | reverse complement strand
CCCCACTGACTTTAAAAATATATCATGATGGTTGAATCTGTGGGGTAGATATGCAACAATAGCCAAAGTTAAAGCCGCTGCCGACAATTGGCGTTTCATAAACTTATCGCCATTAAAACTAACAGCAGAAATCGTGAAAAAATCAGACAGCATGCCACAGTTAAAGAAAAATCCGCTAATCACCTCCTATACTATGGGTGAATTTAAAATTTCCGGGCATTCAATGTTTGATTCCTTGTCTAATATATACCATTAGTATTCTTATTTAAAAACTTTTTTATATCTTATAACTTTTGAGCCATATGATCCATGAATCTACCAACTACGATGGACTATTAAGCTTAATATTAACTAAATGAAATATGGTGGATTGAGTAGTAGTAGAGAATTAGATCTTATGACCTATATATATAAATCTTAGTTCTGCATTGCTATCTTACCTCTGGCGATGAATATATTAAATAAAAGATTTTTACATGTCCGAAAGTGCAATTAAACTAATCTAGAAGTGTTAGATAGTTAGGACTGTGATAACGGGTTAAAGTCATTGTTTTAATTCATCTGTAACCCTGCACCTCCTATGGTAAAAATAAAGTTCTAATGCCATTCCTAAAAATAAACCATTTAGATGTGTTCGAAGAGTAAGTCCTTCCGCTGTGAATAGAGATTATAAGGTATAATATATATGGAAGAAATGTTTAAAAATAGCTAAATTATGATAATTATGAATATATATTTTAGAAATATTATAGAAAATTACCTGGGTTATTATTCCAATATTATCAATAGAAAAAAACTTCAATAAATAATTTAGAATGAATATAATTTTAATATACAGAAAAATAATTTGAATATTGTATTAAATTAAAAGTAATTAATATAATCACCAATTGGTCAATTACATAATTTTGTTGAAAATTTAGGAGTTCAGAATAGGATTTGTTGGTTTAAACCACATTTTCAATGCTTTATTTCTTCAGTTTACTGAGGAAATATTAATAATCATATGTTTGTTAGACTAATGGTTCTTGTATGCATTCAATAACATAATTTATCTACAGAATTGAATTTGTATCAACCGAGTCCAAAAGATATAAACGTTATTAGATCATATTGTATCCAAGTAAAGCTCAGGCCATGTATTGTTAGATATGCTTCGAATTCTAATAGGTTTATTACCAGGCATTGCAATGCTCCAACTGTATTGTATTTAAAGCTATCTGATAAAGCCTATTGTGAGTACCAATATGACGAAAAACAGCCAATCTGTGCCTATGCTTATCAACAAAAAGTAATATATGGAATTTGGGAAATAGCCATAGCAACATTTCTGTTGTAAAGTTCTTGAAAAGTTATCCGAACGGCATCATACTATAGGAAATATTAGAAGATAACAAAGTCCACCAGAACTGTTTTCAGAAAAGGGTAGTCATTCAGACAAACCTTTTTAGAACACCCTCTCCTTGAATAGGGCTCTCCCGTAAGTGGTGGCTAAAACTGTAGAAAAAAAAAAAAAAAATAAAAAAAAAAAAAAAAACACAAAATTATTAATAAGTATTCATGCTTCTGAATCCATTATTATTATATATTTTAAGACTTAGCAAAGATTTTATAAGCTTTGGATTTCATTGTAAAAAGTTAATGCAATTGTATTATTAACACTTTCTAAGATGTGTGAATAGAAAACAGTGCATGCCTACAAACTTAAATTATTATAATAATCAATCATCGTGACAAATCAGTGAGAGTTGGTGTTCCACTTTAAATATAAGACATCAATTTGTTTCTTTTTTTTTTCATTAATTTTTTTTTTTTTTGTTTTAATATTAATATTAATATTTAATGATAGCATAAATAAAATAAATATATTATATATAATATATAATATAATATAAATATTATAATATTATTATTAGTATTATATATAATTATATATATAATTATATATATATATATTAGATATTATACTCTATATATATATATATTATAATATATATATATATACGATAAATGATTTAGATCTAGGGACTTAAATGCAAGGTTCTAAGTTTGCAGATCTACATAGTGAAGGATGTAAAAGATTCAAATATTCTTATTAAATCTTCATTGGTCGACAATAAATGCCAACATGAATTAATAGGGGCTAAAAAAGGCTAAAATCTCACCTAGTACTCAAATAAACAATTTTAACTACAATATATATGACACAATGAGGATTGAGCTCGCAATCTGTGCGACCAAGAAAACAGATTTAGTCACTGATATACCTAATCAGTAATTGAAAGTAGCAATCAGTTGGAAGCACAGGAAAACAAACACTAAGAATAGTTGGGCCTAATAAATGCAATTGTTGATTCTACAAGGGGGAGCAGGAAGTATAAGTAAACTGTATAATAGCTAGTTAGGGGGGTCCCCCCAGTGTTATTTTAAAGCAATCATTGCTTTGCCACAAGACAAAACTTTTTTTTTTTTGGGGGGGTTGAAAATCCCAAGCTTCATATATAACAAAAGACTTGCGAAATGCTAGCAGAGCAGAATGGCAACGCACTAAAAGCCATAACAACGGAATGAATTTCCTGGTTTGAGGGAAGCTATGATGAGAACTCGAAGAGTAGGATTATGTTTCATGTAGTAAAGCCACACTTTCTCAGAACGTGACATTTGATACAAGATCTAACAAAATATTTTTCTACTATTGGATAATTACAGAAAACCAACTAAATTTCATTGGAGTAGAAGACAAACACGTACCAGGTGACACTAATAAGAAATATTAAGAAGAAAAGCATGCCATCTTGACATAAGAATATATAGAAACAGTAAAAGCACAGGGGACTGTCGAAGACTTGGCCAGTCAACCCAACGTAACAAATAGCACGCAGGGCCAAAATCCACAATCAGCACCCTCAGCTTTCACACAATACTCACTAACTACAAACCACCAATTTCTTTAGTCAAAAACACATAATAGCAGACATAATAACATGTCTAACAGATAAACTATAAGTATTATAACACACACTACTATATAACGCATAGTTATACACACAGGAATGATAATATAACGAAACCAACGACCTAGAAAATAAGAATTAAGACATTTAAGAGATAGCACTACGAATATTAGAAACTAATAACAATATAGAGAAGAAGTATTAATACTAGGAGTACGACACGAAGATAGTAGAGATATATATATAGAAACAAGTAGATCATAATGCAAGATAAATATTAAAGAGATGGTAAGAGTGTTTATAAATAGATGAATACTAATATATGGATGATAAAGAGGAAAATATATGAAACAGGGTAAGTATAAGGAGTATAAATTAGAAATAGACACGAGATAAAGATATAGACTAATATTAGTAAGAGAAGGACGCAGAGAGACTAAAAGAAGTAGGAACCCAAACAGCCACAGAACGGATACCAATGAGAGCAGAGAGCAAATACTGATGAGGAGAGAGTACGCATACCCCAAACCTAGGACGCGCAAGACAGTAAAACAGAAGGAATGAATCACACAGCACGGCGCTAACCAGGACGAACACGGTAACCCGAAAAACCCAGCCAAGAGAGCGTGGGCTCGAGAAGATAGAGGATCACCCAACCCACTCAAGCTGATACCTGAGCCAACCCGTCTGTTGAAAGGGGGCAATCCGATCACATCGTTCAACAACGCCTGGGCAGACGAGGCCAAAATTGAACAAACCCAGTACGGAAGGCATACGGTCGCTAATGCAAGTAGAGAAGCAGGACTGCTGCAGTTAGTGGCGATGAGCCACTGTGATCACCTAGGTGCTAGGCGTATCGACGATGAAAAGTGATTGGGCGCAGAAATCAATTAAGTAGAAGAGAGTGAGAACTGGACCTGGCGAGCCCCGCTGGAAAATCGCCGTGCACAGAAACATTCCTAAGCGGCAGCCGGTCTCCCATACTGTCACCCTGGTCCAAACCCAGAAAATTTCCACCTTGGTGGCACTGCGCATCGAGCAAAGCTTAAGGCGATGCGGCAAATAAGGGGCCTAACGGGCCACAAGGACCTAACGGGCCTTAAACAGAACTAGAGACAAGAGGAGAACTCCCGGCTCTGGAACAACAGCCACGTGGTAGGAGCCCAGGCCCGATGTAGTAACGTTAATGGTACGAGCCTTACCAAACAACTAGAGCGACCGGGCAAAGACTGCGGATTAAGTCCACACCTAAAGCGTGTCTTGGCCACACGACGTCGAGCCAATCCCCATCATAGCGTGGAGTAAAACGAAATTAGGGAGAAAACCAGAGGGGAAAACCGGAGAACACGTATGAACAGAAAAAAAAAGTCATTGGCCAACGTTAGCGGCCACCCAAGTAATGTGTGGATCAAATCACGGGAAATCTGACACCACCGTCACAGGGCCAAAGGAACTGAGGAGGCCACGGGAGATAGAGCGCCAAACGAAAACCTTGCCAGGATAAGTCCACTGGGGCTAAATTGCCATGGTAGGATACTGTATGAGAGAACAAGAGGGCCCCAGCACTGAACCTCTCACACCACTCGCACTAAGGCCCAGGATAGTGATGCCATGAAGTAAACACACTGGTGGTCAGCGCCAACCACGCTTGAATACCAACCAGGGTACCAGCGCTCACCCAGATACCACAGCGATCCAATTAACATCTTCAGCAAGCCGGCATGCGCACGACCGCCAACACGCAAAGCGTTTGGCGAAAGTCAAGAGACAGATCACCGATTCGCGTGTCCCAACAGCGATGCATAAGGTAGCCACGAAAGTCAAAAGGGGAATGACCACCCGGCGAAAAACCCCCAGCGAGAGGTACATACCACTAACCTGTGAGTCTCTATAATACCCAAATGACCTTTGCAAAGTGAACTGCGCAGAACCATGTACACCAGAGATGTAATTAAACGAACTGCATAGAATGTCCCAAATCGGCCGGACCGAGCCGCTGGATGAATGATTAAGGCACAACATAGCTTGGGGACCAGCCATCGGGACCTCACAAAAAGGTAAGTAGATCGCTGAAAAAAGCAAATACTTAGGCGTAGGGACATTGCAATGCTGAGACCGACCGCTCGGTCAAAAACAAGGCCGACCAGAGAACCCAGGCAGCCGCAGTCAGAACTTCGAGAGCAGATTTAGAGCAAGAAATCGGAGGAGTAAGCACCTGACATCACAGCACACATTTGTCGAAGCTAGAGTCAAGACAAGAACGGAGTAGCTGACAACCGAGTGCCAAGGAAGGCAGCACGAGCCCGAGCGCCACCTAGGCCCACCCGCGCAGGGAGGATGCAAAAAAACAGCCAAGGGCAAAATTGATATCCGCGGAGAAAAATAGAACGGAAGGGAAGTTGAGAAACGATGAACGAACGGAGGAGAAAAGAACAGAATGATACAAGATATGGACACTGGATAGAGACAGAGAGGAGAAGAGAAAGTTGGGAGAGGAAACAGGAGAAACGAGATGCAATGGGTGTATGAAGTAAGTAATCCTTCTGTAGTTTCAATATAATACTGAAGCTACAGAAGGATTACTTATAGATAGAGGGTCAGGTGAACTGGAAAGCACAGAACAGTTTATAAGCCTTTTGGCTTTTGACTCGACCCTGTTAAAAAGCCGGTAAAACAGAATCCCCCCCCCGCATTGAGAACCATTACTCCCCAACAAAGGGGTGAATAGACCCTATGATTGATGCTGGGGGAGTAAATAAGGGAGGAAAAAAAAAGGTCTCTAACATTAAACAGTAACCTCAGTTTTATGACGCCACCTAAGCACAATCTTTAATTTAAGTTCTCCAAGAAATTTTTTTTTTCAAAGGCCAAAATATGTTAATTTAATGTCCAAACAGGAATGGTGGATATAACGCAGAATATAATTAAATATGGTTGATATAACAAAGGAGAATGTAATGAATATAATGGATGAGAAAAAATATATTTGAGAATTATAATGAAAACTATAATAAATATAATGTGGTATAATATATTGGATATCACGAATGATATAATGTAAGATTGATTATATGATGAATATAATTCAAGAGAATATAATGGAGCAGAACATAATGAATAATATTCTGAATATAATGTATGAGAATATAACAATGAATTGAATGGAAAATATAATGATATAATGAAGTAGAATATAATGATTATACTGAATATAGTTTAGAAGAATATTCACACTATTACAGAAAAAGAAGGAAAAGTCGGCTCCATCAATCACAACGCATGGAGCGCTTGAATCTCCAAGAATGCGATTTCAGAGAGAGAAAGCCAAAGGAAGAGTTGAAAGCAATTGACGCGCTCCATACCGCGTCAAATGCTTGATATTGTCACACACCCGCAATCTCCCCTTTAGTTCCTAGACGAAACCAATAAAATCTGCCGCGTTAAAAATCTTAGGAAAGTATATCGCCAGCTTATACGGTAACATGTCTTCGGGATAAAAAGCAATGACATTTCCCAGATTTCTGAAGTGAAAGTTAAGAAGGTTTCAAAAGATCTTAGATAAGAATACAAGTTAGAGCGTACTAGGATGATAGTTGGAAGAATCAGAGCGGCTTCCTTTTTTATCGCAAATATGTTTGACATGTGGCTGTGCTCTCCAACACTGTGGGAAATGCTAGTATTTGAAGACATAGAAGAATATAGTTAACGGAGGGCGGGGTCAGCAGTAAGCACTTCCCTCAGACTCGGGGGAGAATGCCATCCACGGATCACCGCCGTCTACAGTTCACTTAGATCTCAGGAGCCCATGCACCCGTATCAAATGTAATCACAGCAATGCAAGAGACACCTGAGAGGAGAAGGAGGAGGAGAGTGGAAGCCAGAACGGCCAGGGGATTATGGAATAAAGAAAATAGTGAGGCCGATTGAGATTGGCCTTTTCATTGGAGAGTTAGCAACCAGACCATCAGATCGAATGAAGACTAGGGAAAGCCAGATTAACAGAAGTTGTTAGAGAGTTTTTTTCAAGAAAGGCCACGAGAAAGATTTGTCCGGTATGGTTAGAACCAAAGGTTGCGCACTTCGTTTTGATGAAAGGTCCGTCCGCTCGTCCGAGAGAGTTATCCCTTGCAACGATTTTCTAGCTGAGTGTAAAATTAGCAAAGATGATAGTGACACGAGACACTAGAAATATCTTTCCACTCCCGACACGCTCGTGGCTCTAGCCTTGAAATAGCCACGAACAAAGCACAGATCGAACCATGGTAATCATGAGAGAGACTAGCATTAGTCGAACGAAGGAATAAACTTGCCATTCCCGTCAACGATTACAGCTCCCAACCTTAGAGCAGACGTCGAGCGTCACTCAGAGTTCTAAAGCCGCAATTCACAAATATAGGTAGCTAGTAAGCGACCGCCAAAGCCCCCAAATAGCCGTAATCAAAGTCCAGAAACAACGATAGGGCAGGCATGGGAGCTGTGTAGAGAAGTGTTAAATAAGAGAATATAAGTGTTGTGTCAGACTCTACCAATAGAGCGAGGTGGATTAATAGAGAAAGACTATGGTGAAAACATAGATCAAGTGTGTCAGAATTGTTTTGATGATCCAATGTATTAGCTCTTTAATTAGATTGCTCAATCGTTGAGAATGCTAATGATTCGGCCTCCTCACCCACTAAATCAGTATACGAGACCCAAACCATCAGTGTGTTACATTCCTGAAACTACCCCTAATTACGAGGACCTCAGATATTTGATAAGAGATAGATACCGAGGTATAATAATATTTATATATATATTTATAATATAATAATATATATATATATATATATATATATATATATAAGTATATATATAATATAGTATATAAAATAAACAATATAAAATTGTACCATAATATTTATATATAATATAATATAATTATACTATTATAATATATATATATATAGTATATATATAGTATATATATCTATAATATTTATATACATATTATATTATTATATATTATATATAATAGATCATATATACGTATATATATATCTATTAGTATTATATATAGTTATAATGATAATGTAATACATTTGTCATAATACCATATAAAATATAGAATACATATATAACCTATATCAGCTATAATTTAGGATCCCAATCATATATCTATATAATATATAATTATACTTATATAATATATATATAAATATATATAGATGGCACTCCGCGCATTTAGGAGGTAGTCCGCATAGACGCACCTCCGCACCTCAAAAAAACGTAGTCCGCTACGCTCCTCCGCTCTATATTCAGACCATCAAACCTCCGCTATTAGCAAGCTCCGCACGTCCCCAGTCTCCCCGCTGAATCAATTGCCCAAATTCATAGCAACAGTGTTAATAATAAAATACTAAAGTACCAAATATATCCTTACCAGGCGCACTAGATACATAACCATGAAAATTGATCAATGAATATTTAACACATCTCAAGACTTTTCCCTTCCTCCTCAATGTCGCTTCAAACAAGATCCTATTCACCTTCAACAAAAAACTAGGTGCTCAAAATTAATAACAGTTAAGGAGGACCTCTTTTGCCCTCAAAATATCCCCCCTAATACTAAATATTCGCTCTCAGCAACAAGAATGTGTCTATTATATTTTATGAACAAGTTCAACAAAAAAAAAATTTTTTTTCTCCTTATGCGAAAAGGGAAGATGTCCTAGGTGAGAGGCATTGCTGGTAGTTCAATCTTCACGCAGTCCATTCTTAATTAAGGTCTCACCGTAAATCATTCTGCCTCCCTTCTGAAAATATTTTGAAAACCCTGTCCACCCATAAGAATCTATTTCGTCCAAACTTTAGTAGAATCCATGAAAGCCTCACTCTTGCAGAGCGAGCTAATGTTACGTATCAGTTCTGTAGCTATATATATATATATATATATTATATTATCATATATATATATATATATTAGTTATATATTTACTTATATATATATATATAAAATATATATATATATATATAATATATTATATTAATAATATCATATATCAGAGGGCACCCGCTCATTTAGGATAGTCGCTAGACGCCCTCCGCACCTCGAGAAACGTAGTCCGCTAGCGCTCCTCCGCCCTTATTCAGACCATCAAACCCCCGCTATCGCAAGTCGGCACGTCCGCACGTCCGCACGTCTTCAACTAATAATGTGCGACTTCACAACAAAAATGGGTTCTAATAATTACATTACTATATATAATTAATATACTTACAAAAGTCTTATTATAATATAATGAAAAATTGACATGACATATTTACAAATCTCAAGATTTTCCTCTTCCTCCTCAATGTCTTCTTCAATGGACAAGAGATCCATATACGGATTAAAACCTTGCTCAAATAAAAGCCAGTTAACGACCTCTTTCCCTCAACTTATCCCCACCATACTAATTTCGCTCCTACAGCAGCAGACCTAGGGGAATGTGATTCATATTATGAACAAGTCACAAATTCTGCTAGCTGAAAGGAAAAAATCTCCTTGGGGGAAGAGATGCTATGTTAGTTCGCTTCAGCAGTCCAATTGCAATTGTAAGTCATCACCTAAATCATTCTGCCTCCCGTTCTGAATATTCTATGACCACCTTCCTCCCATAAGAAGTATTCCTATTCGTTCTCAAGAACTTTAGTAGAATCAATGAAAGCCTCGATCGCCTGCAGACAGGGGGTTCTGTTTACTGTTACCTATCGCTCGTCAGCGTTCATCTATGGCCTTATCATAGGCTGTGCAGCTAATTACAAAAAATATTCATGACCATTCTATTATATTATTATAATATACTATAGATTATATATATAATATAATTATAATATAAATATACTAATATAATTATATTATTATATATATATTATATATATATACTATATCAGTATATATAATATATATGGTTGCACAGAAATGATTAAAGGTGCAAGATATTTATTAATAATATAATTAAATAATATAGGATATTTCAAATTGCAATGTTGCAAGGTCACTCTTAGGTGATTCTACTCTAATATTTAAGTGTATTGCATATATGGTATTTGAAGTTTTAAATTATAAAAATACCTAATAACTAAGTTATAGACTCAAGAGTATACTCATGTTATAACTTTAAAATAAAATTCATAATTTCTTTATTTGTACAGTAAAAAACCTCACTCCATTATTAAGTTTAAACCATTTACTTTCATATTTATCAAACATAAAGTGCGGAACAAAATAGGCGAAATAACCTATATTATTCTATGAGTCCACGCAACTGTGCGCAATGACTACGCTACTTAAATTTCCTGTATAACCTTCTCACTAATACTCCGAGCTAGATCTATACTGACACTAAATACTCGGATTAGTCGCCGAGCGTGATATATAAACTATCCGAGCTATATAACATATCAGGTACTAAATAGAGCGAAATATAAGTGATCAACCTCTGACTTAAATATATATATATTATATATATAAATCATATTATAATAATAATAAATATAATAATAAACTATATATTAAATATTATAATAAAAATAGAATATATGTATATACGAAAATAAATCAATATTTAAGCTTCACTAAAATATAATAAAAAAAGTTAATAGTTTAATTTTTTATTTATATAAGAAAATCAATATATTTAATTTTTAATATTTGCATATAAAAATTAAATAATTCAAAAGAACTTATATATAAATAATATCTATATATTTATTTTATACAGAGAATGATTATAGAATATCTCCTAGTTATTATATCAATTATATAGTAATTAAAAGTTATAGATGAGATAATTGGGAGCGAGTTTTAAATCACCATTCATGTCCTCATAAAATTCAATTTTTATAGAATTTATTTTAAATTAATATATGGTATACTCTAGTAAGAAAGTTGCTTCATCAAATTTAGAAGTTTATAATTAATTTAAATAAAACAAAAGTCTTATCCTTCAAGCTTCTGTGTAAGTTTATATGACCAACAATTCACATATACCAATCTAGAGTCTAATAAGTTAACACATCTATTTCATTTTTAAAAAGCGGCCGCGCCCACGAAAGCTTAAACTATTTTGATCCGCACTGCCACAAGTCCAAGTAAACTTTTCACTGAACGACTCCGTCCAAACCCCCGCATAGTATCCCCGCACTCAAAATCCGTATACGCTTCCGGCCCGCTCCTAAGACGACTAGTACCGTACTAGCCCGGACCTATATAAGAGCCCGTAACTAGACTATACACCCTTAATATAATAATACTATATTAATATATATACTATTAAATTATTAATATATATAAAATAATATATATATATATATTAATATATATATATATAATATAATATACTAGATAATATATATATTATCATTATTATCTCTCATATTCATTACTCTCACTTTCATTACACTAACCACAATAATACCTAAACTCATAAATATATAAGGGCTATAAATACTCCTTACATCCTTCCTCATAAATATCCCATAAAATACATATATCATCTATCTCCTACTTACCTACCAATTATCCCATAAATAATAAATCTCTATAGCCGCACTTCTCCACTATATTAATAAAGATATGGTAGCACCATTCCATGATCAGAGGTGCCTAATCAACATGAACAACAACTACATATAATATAGAATCTTATTATAGATTCCTAATATATGCTCTTAATTTATGCACTCCACAGACCATAAGTATATTCATAACTTGTTGGCACCCTTCGCTCGACATACACTAGTTAACATCACATATAATAATTAATACAGCAAGTCGTGCAAAGCTCAACATAAACATCAAGGATTTACCGAATGAGTACTTTAATATGTAAAACAATCATCTGCATAAGCTTACACTTCTATATCGAAGCCACTGACTTATCGATCGCTGTCTCATTCACAGCAATAACTTCATATACTATATAATCTAACTATATCATTTAATATACTATATTAATATTAATTATTATTATTTAATTTTAAATTGAATATATATATCCACTATATTATTTAATCTTCATTTCCTATCCATTCACTAACTTCCTACTTACACTCATTCTGTTCCGTTACCCTTCTCATTTCTAAACAATTATATATATTATTAATATATCTCTACGATATATATATATAAGAACTCATCGTCTCTC